>CAIGRL010157387.1:0-23268 GCA_903798325.1 Fraxinus xanthoxyloides
TTTTTAATCACATTTACACAATAAAATATTTTTCACGTAAATTCAAACTTTGTTCTACTTTTGAACTATACATTCACCAAATTTCACTATTTAAAATATTTTTTTTCAAATAATAATTGTCAAACATGGGCTAAACATTTAGGGCATATTTAGTACGACTTAAAATTCAATTAAAATTGAAAATATAGCCTTTATTGAGCATCACCCGTCTTATAAAAATTAACAATAACGACTAATTTTTTAATTTTAATCCGATTTTAATATCTACCAAACACCATCTTACCCAAAAAATAAGACGTTATTAATATTTGTCTCTTCAATGTCCCTAAAATAAATAAATTAATTAATTAAATACTTATTTTGGAGATGCGTAGCTTATTTGACCATAGCTATACAAATAAATTCATCCAAATTCCTAAAACCCTACAAATTCTTGAATTCACCTTCTTGTCGGTGAACATGTACAAATGCAAACTGCAAGAATTATGCCAGCGGAGGGGTTGGAATTTGCCCGAGTATTCGACTGCTAGAGATGGCCCGGATCATATACCTAGATTTACGGCAGTTGTTAACGTTAATGGACAACCCTTCGAGACTCCAAATCCGTGTAGGAATTCCAAGGAGGCCCAAAATCTCGTAGCTCAAATTGCATACAACCACTTCGTTGCACAAACCAATCCGTTCATCCAACAACAGTACCACCAGCCCCCCTCTAGCTTGGCTGCCCATCCTGGTGCTGGTGCTCAAGCTGTGGTTCCAATTCCTCCCTGGGACAAACCTCGGGTGTCTGCTACAGTTCCTGCGGTTGTGCCAAATGCTGCCGTTCCAATTTCGGAAGCTCGTCCTGTAGCTGTAGCTCCAGTT
Source organism: Fraxinus xanthoxyloides (assembly GCA_903798325.1). Classification (NCBI taxonomy): domain Eukaryota; kingdom Viridiplantae; phylum Streptophyta; class Magnoliopsida; order Lamiales; family Oleaceae; genus Fraxinus; species Fraxinus xanthoxyloides. The sequence goes on from CAIGRL010157387.1 coordinate 865, forward strand.
GTCCAGATTTCAGTTCCTCCGCCTCTGCCGGATGTTTCAATTTCGCCACCACCGATACCATCTGCTAGTAAGTTTTGTCCTTTCAGTTTAAAGTTATATAATTTATGCATATGCATGCTTGTATGCGCAGGACATGGAGTTTTATGTATCTGATTTCTTCAATTTTTCGTTTTCTTGAGATGTAATTGACAGTTTTTTTCTTCTTTCTTTCTGATAGATGAAACATGTTGTTTTGTACTTCGTGGGTTGATGGTTGTATGTTTCTATTTAGTGTTTGTGTCTGGTTTAGGTGGTTCGGCACTTTGCAAGTTTGTAAATGTGCATATGCATACTTGCATAAGAAGAATGTGTTTGTCGGTTTGTAACTCCTATTTGGTGCAAGTTGAAACGTGCTTTGGAATCTTAATTAGACTAGAAACATTTATTTGCTTGACTGGCCAACAATAGTGGAGCTTGGACTGCATTCATTTAAGACATCAACAATTGTAGATGCTTGCAAATACAAGTATGTTGAGGTCAAATCTTGATTTTCAGAATTCTCCAATGGATTTGCAACAACTACAAGCCTCTATTGAGGTATTGGATGTGCCCAACAATCATCGTTCACTCTTCCAATGAGAAAATAGGGTGAAAGAGTAATAGAACATGAGTCTGATGATCCTGGTGAAATTCTTCCTTAACTTTGGAGTGACAGCATAGATAATTTTGATCTAGAGTAACTTGGATTGTAGATTATCTTGGTGAAAGCCTGGATTAGTCCTAGTGTAAAGTTGGAGACCATTTTGATCTCGAATATCTTGGGTCGTTGTTGGTTCAAACCTAGTGTGAAGTTGGAGTTTATTTTGATTTGCTTGCATAGTTTGTAATCACTCTGGCAGTGTGAAGTTGGGGGATCATTTTGATCTCGAGTACCCCATATTGGTGACGATCTTGTTGAAATACTGGAATGGCCCTAATGTGAAGTGGGAGATCATTTTGATCCATTGTAGATTGAACTGTCCACCATCCTGGTGAACATTCAGATTATATTATTGTTCAAATTGGAGATTGATTTTCTCCCAATTAGCCCGAGTTGTTGACTCTTGGTGAAAAAAAAAGTAGACAGTGTTAAAGTTGGGGTATTTTTTTTAATCAATTTTTAAAAAGCGCCCGAGGATTACAGTATGAGGCTCTCCTCACGTAGGTTTTCATCACACGCCTTGTCGGTTATGCCTTTAGTGCCATTTCCAAGACTTATGCCTCGTCTTTCTAAGGTGGACGCCTCAAGGTATAAGCCTCACCACTATTAGGTTTTCGCTCATTAGTCTATGTTTTTGGGTTTTTTTGTCACTGGTGCAGTTTTTGAGCTGGGTTTTTTTATTGCCTAACATTTTAAGGTGGTTTCTGGGCTATTTCTAACATAACCCACCCCTAAAACTCTAAAAGCAATTTTGTTACCTGAATACTGATTTTGGTAACTTGTTTAATTGTGGATTTTCAAGATAGTTTATAACTTATCATGAGCATATTTTTGTAGCTTTATATTTTTTGGAATTTTTTTATTGGATTGTGTGGAGGTGTAAGCCTCAGGGTTGCTTATGCCACGATCCCCATTTGAGCATTTATGAGGTGAGTAAGAATTTCTCCATGACCTCATGAGTATCTGCACTTCGTGTAAGGATTTGTTTCCAGGGCATGATTTTCAAATTGTTGTTGTGCATTCTCTTAGCACGATGGAGGGAGCTCAGGGGACTTGCGGCAGTGCATCCCCTTGGCCTTCTTTTCCTCTGCCCCTGTTGGCCAATCTTTCCAGTTTAAGCTGGATGCATGATCTTAACTTGTGTTACTTGATGAAGTTATATCCTCGGTTATCAATCAATGTTTCTATTCTACCTAGAGAGACATTTACTATTACTTCTAAAGATGGATTTAAAGTTCATCACTTGTTATCATCTATGAACCGTCTCTCCAAGAAATAAAAATTGAAGAGTTCGTATAGCCGTTTAATTCAAGTGTTGAGAAGTGGCCTTGTTTGTGATAATTCTTAACCTAAATTCTGAAGCAAATTGCTGAATGGCTTGCTCTGCCCAATCTTTATTTATGGATGTCAGTATAACTTGAATTTGCTTTATAATGTCGCACTCATTTTTTATCAGAACTCCGATACTGGGTTTTTTTCTTTAGTTATTATGATTTTTGGCAGCTATTTATTTATTAGCATCATTCTTTCGGTAAGAAAAACAAGAGATAAATAAATGTGACAGCTCTAATAAAGAGTTTTTCTTTTGTTATTATGGTTTTTGGCTGCTAGGGATTTATTAGCATCAATTTTTCGGTAGGAAAAACAATAGATAAATAAATAGGACATTTCATGATAGCTTTTGAAAATTTCATATTAATGTCGAATATTGAAACTTTTTACATTGTTTGTGCAGGATTTTTTACGGCTAAAACTAATTTGGATGTCCAACCTTCTAACAAAGAGATAATGCAGCTGAACTATGAAGATAATGCAAAGACTTCTATGGTTAATTTGGATATCCAACCTGCCAACAAAGAGAGAATGCGGATGAACCATCAAGATAATGCACCAACTTCTACGATTAATACAAGTCAGATAGTTTTCAATGACAAGAATTCTAAAGGTTAGAAAAATAATTTTTTCCTTATATTATTTGGATAACTCTTTGTTCCTCCTGACGGTCAACTTTCTGGATTTGCTGGACTAATTGTTTTATTTTGTGAGCAACATCTGAGTTCTTTTGGTGATGAATTTATGGTTCACATTTCTATATATATTGGGTCATTTTCTATGTTAAAAGAAAGATGTATATACATAATGGAATTGAACGACTTTATGACAAACTATTAAGATTTGGTGTTCATGTAGGACAATAGATATCATGTATTTAAGTTTGAGAAACAAGAAACCGAGATTACTCGTATAAAGCTCAGGCATAAACAAATGCCAAGTTTTGTTATAGACACATCTGATGCCAGTATGAACAAAGAAATGAGAAGGTCTATAACACATGCTTAATTTCACTGCGCTCATTATTTAAAAGATTAAAGTGACAATAATCTGTCATGCTTAAACAATTATGAATTAGCTGGGTACGAAATGGTTGCAGAATTATCTTAAAGAGTGATAATATGTTTGCATAAGTGGAGGAAGAGTGTTATATACCCATTTATAAGAACGAAAGAGATGCTCAAGAATGTATAAATTCAGAGGTAGCAAGCTCATGACTCACAAGCCTATGAAATTATGAGTAAGTATGATTGATTACAAATAAAGGTAATCAGAGGTATCAAAGAATCAATTTGGCTTTATTTGGATGAGATCTACAATGGCAGCCAGTTTCTTGCTTAGGAGATTGATGGAGAAGTATAAGAGCCAATTTTAGGAAACTCCTTCTTTGATACTTTTCATGAATTCTTTTCTTAAGAGAAGTGCCCTCATCTATAGAGGAATGAAACTGCATATTACTTTTAATGATTTAAAAAAAAAAAAACTTCTGATACGGTGTCTTGGAGTGGTCCATTGTGGGTTCCACAGAGAAGGAATTTGTAATAGATGATCAGTATTTTTAAATCTAGGCATGATACAGCAGGTACGAGACTCAGATATTGTGACGGTAGTAGTAAAGCATTTTTTATCACTATAGGTTTGGTTCAAGGTTCCCCCTCTCAGTCCTTATCTGTGCGCTTTAGACATGAGCATATGTTATTTAAGAAGAGGTTCTTTGATCTATGTTGCCAGCGACATAGTTTTAGTTGATGACACTAGCAAGGGGTTGTATCGTAAGCTGGAAATTTGGAGCAGTAGTTTGGAATCCAAAGGGAAATATTATAGAACCAAGATACAGTACATGCAATTTGATTTTAGTAATTCTCTCCTGCTATAATTTATCGTTTCGAACTCTACTATAGGTCGCAATGTCATAGATGACTATAGTATTAGTTTCATGATAGTTATTGTCTATTATCTTCTTTATGTTACAGATGTGTTGCACATATATAAAAACCGGTTGCAAGAATATGCTCAAAAGAAAGGTCTTACTTTGCCCGTGTATACTTATGAATCTGAAGGCCCTCCTCACGCTCGTCGCTTTAAGTCTAGTGTCTCTTTGGGTGGAAAAACATATGAAGCACCAGCATTTTTTTCCACACTAAAAGATGCTGAACATGCAGCGGCCAAAGTTGCTTGTGAAGCTTTGTCAATTGTCGAGATTCAGGAGGCCTGTATTCTAACCAACTAATTCTGATACTACAATTTTTATTTTTTATTTTTTCATTTTTATTTATTGCATTTTTGCATTTTAATTACCTCAGGATAAAGGTTTATACAAAAATCTCCTACAAGCATTGGCCCAGAAAAGAGGACTTAAGCTTCCATCATATGAGACGTCCCCAGCAGGTGCTCTTAACAAGCCTATATTTGTGTCAACCGTGGAGATAGGAAGTAACACTTTCCGAGGGACTGAAGCCAAAAGTAAGAAGCAGGCAGAGATGAATGCTGCTGAAGTGGCTTATGTTGCTCTTACCAAGAGTAAGAAACTAATTGTTTATTTGGTTTTGAGTTTGTCCCAATCTCTCAATACAACTACTTCAATTATTCCTTTTTTGCTTTGGCATTGCAATATGAGCGACAACTTTGTGCAAGTATATATATGATAAAAAAGCTTCTTGCTGCTATATATATGTACTCGCATTGCACCCTTCTTTTCTTCAACTGCACTTCATTTTGATTTAAGAATATTGGCTTATGCTTCTTAGAAGATGACAAAATCTCCAGTAATACTGCAACGGTGTTGCAACAGGTTATTAAAGCTTTATCATATTTCAAAACTATAGCTAGACAGTGATTGATTGGTTTACCCTTTCCAGATAAATCACTCTTTGTTCAGTATGCTTTTTTCCTTCTCCATCAGAATGACAGATGCAACTTTCTTTTTTCACCATTTGTTTTTATACCTTTTTTTCCCTGATTGCTAGCATCTATAATTTTCAACATTGGTGTTAAATCTGATTGATAATTGACTAATAAATAGTTTCGAAAATACTTTATACAGTTCGTTAAAAGCTTCCCTATATCAGGGAGGAAACTACAATTTCCTATAGGAATAGTATATTCATCATTCCTTCTGCTGAAGAGGTCCATGAGTAAACAATATTAACGAGCTTTTCGTGCAGCTGGATGCTTGAGTTGCATAAATAATGGGTATAGTTAGTTCATCGTTCCTTCTTACGAAATTAATTATTTTGTTTATAGAGAAACATTCCATGTTTACCTGAATCCAAATAGTTGGTCTCTCACCCAGGTGTTAATAGCTGTTATTTACATAAATATGTAGAAGTGATATGAAAGATAAAATAATATTGATGTTAGGTCTCTCACATAGTTGAAGGGGAGCTTGGATATATAATTATTTATTTTCTTTTCTTTTGATAATATCTTTATTATCTCTAATTTCTAAGTAATTCACCTTAACGGGTTTTCATCCTTCTGTTACTTCGTTCTGATATATCTTGTGTTTACTCTCAAGTCCTGTTTGCAGAAGCTGGTCTTAAAATATTTGCTCTATAGCTTTTAAATGTACATTTCATGTACATTCTGCCTCATCCCATTCTTTTAAATGATTTTTTATACGTGACCCGGCCCCAGTAACTATGGTTACTCTTAATAAATGCATTTACATGTATATAGTTTAGCTCATGGTATAAATTTTGATGCATCAGCAGAATAATACACGGAGCTGATATTCAAGATATATAATTGGATTTCTGTGTTGTTTCTGTGGATGTGGTCAATGACAAATCAGGTTCTCTGGAGAAGGGAGCCTTGGAGGTCTCATCCAGCTTGGGATCTACTGCTGCTAATGATTTCAAAGTGAACATGCAGCCCAACGCTGTACTCAAAGATAAAAATGATGCGGAAAATGAAAGTGAAAAACAAAAGCCAGGTACTATTAATATACTGTTCCATATTGTGCTCTTTCTAATACAAGTGTTGATTGGAATGCAGATCTAGACTGCTCAAGCAAAATGGAAACAGAAGCTATGTATGAATATATTTATTTGCTTGCTGCATCAGTTTTACAGTATAGTGTTTCAGACAGAGAAATGTTCTTGACAAGGCTCTTGCGTTTCTTACCAAGTGCATAGATATTGATGTTCTTGACAAGGCTCGTGTAACCAATTTGCTGAAATTAAAGTCATGGATGAGATTGAGATAAAGTCAATTACTAAAGAGTGATAAGTTTGGGAGGCTGTATGAGCATCTAAATAAAAAATTATATGTATATGTGTACGTCGATATTTTGTTTTTGATGATTTTTACAATTGAAAATTCCACAGAGACTTTTTGACATGCTGAATATATAAAAAATGTAACAAGGCACTGCAATCATGAGTATCTCTGCCAAAGATGATAGTGGCAGACTATGATCGGGAAGAGGAGGTATGGTCATTCAATGAAAGCTGGAAGAGGCCTGGGGATAAATTCCCGCACATTCTTCTTCAGCCATCATCCATGGTCAAGTAGTGAAGAAAGTCAAAGGAAATCAGAAAAATAAGGACTGCCTGTCAAATGATTGGCAGCACCTGTCACGTCACCAGTGAATTGGTCGACTGGTGAAGTGAAGGCATGTGAGTTAAGCTTGAAGTCCTGAACTTAGGCAAAAAAAATTTATAAATTTAAAAAATTTATTTAGCCCCTCATTAAAAAGAGTTTTGGGGAAAATTGAGTTTTGGAATAGTGATTTTTCGAAGAATATGTGATTAAAAAGAAGGAAAAAGTTTTAAATTTACGTGCAAAATATTTTATTGTGAGAATGTGTAGTTAAAAATAAGTTTTAAAAAAAAATGTTTTTGGAGAATGGGCATCAAACCGGGGCTAAACTGTGGTCTAGAGCACTTATGCCCTTCTACCTAAAGTAGGTCACCCAGGTCAATGCTAAGCTTTTAGACCAAGGAAAACAGAAATGCTGTTTCAAGTATGGTTTGAAGATTGTAAAGGTAAATTTAATGTTTGAAAAAGCTGTTTACTGAATACAATGATTGTAGTTCCTAGTACTTGAAATGGTTTAGTGAGCAGTTTAAGAAAGGGATATGCATCGGAGGTAAAGTACAGCTATGGTTTGACGTGATTTTTCGTGCTCATTTTCATACAAGATGTGGGTAATTATTTGATCTGCCAAAAGTTCTCGACTTCTGTTTTCTTTGCTTACCTATCTGGTGATGTACGCCTGCATTTGATCGTGAAGTTTTCACACGGCAATAGTGTTGATATTCCTTATATCTGTGAATGTTCATATTCATCTCCAACGTTGTAATGAGTTTATATTTTTTTTATGTTTCACATTATTGCTTCTCATACTAATTTGTTTTTACACAAGTTATTCTATAACTTCATTTTGTCTTAATCTCCAGAAGGCAAGATAAATTCCAAAAGACAAAAGACTTCTTCTGAGAATGTGAATGCTGATATGACAGGTCGATCGACTCATAATGCCTCACCTCACAGGGCATCTTCACCTTCTACATATGTTGAGCATTCGGTTGCCACTGAACCTGTTACTGACATGTCCTCACCTCGTAGGAAAACTGTGATTTTTCCGCGCAGCACACACATGCCAATCCCTGATGGTGCCATTGTGATGCCATATAGTGATGATCAATGGGTTGCGTATAAAGTGGGAATGAATAGTAACTAAAGGCTACATTTGTTTCTTCATTGTCAAAAAACTGTTATCTATGTTTTTCTAGGATTGTGCGTGCTTTGCACAAACAGATGTTTAGTACCTTATTAACTGAACTATAGATATTTCATGCTCATGTTTTTTTATTTATTCCCGTGTAACGTATCTTTATGAGCAGATTTTATAGCCTTTCCTAATGAAACTTAGCCCTTGTGATTGACTGGTTGAGTCATGCATTCAATGGATGAGTGCCATTTGTCGATCGGAATTCTCATCCATGACCATCTATTGATGTGTAGATTTTGAGTTATAATTGGGGACAACCCTTTTACAATTTTCTGAATTCAGATTAGGAATGCATTTTTAGTCAATTTAGAACATTTGTTCAATTTATTATGGCCAATTTTATCATAAAGGTTTTTTTTTAATCCAAGTGAAGACAGCTTACTTGAAATTCAACATATTTAAATAAATGTCAAAATCCAGTAACTTATCAGCTATTATCACCAAAATATTAACAATTTTGACTACTTGAAAGTATATATAAAGGGAGATCAAAACACTCTTACAAGGACTAGGAATGTAAAATAAACATCAGGATACTTGTGGACAGACATTTACAAGAACATGTAATGAACTGTGAATTTATAGGCATTTCTGCAAAAACTTGCAAGAACATCTAGTCGAATTCAGGCCATGCAGGCAACACCTTGTCGGTACAGCTCGTCTTCCAAATGCTTCGATCAATCTGTATGATTAATAATAATTTTCTGAGAAACAATAAACTACTAGGCTTTATGCTCAATAAATTTTGGGTCAAATGTCTTCTGAGAATAGGTTTATCAAGATCAAATGGAGATTTTTTACCCAAAAAGCTTGAATTACAAATTTCAGGCAGCAAACAAGGAAGAAAAAAATCTAGGTGTTGACGAAGACGGTGAGGAAACTAAATGGTGAACATATTCTATAGAAGTAGTTATAAATAGGATAGCAAGTTATATTTCAAGTGTCAAACTAATGAAACAAAAGGATTCTTTATCAGAGTCCTCGAAAGATGTTGATTTTACTTACATCTACGATGTATGCCATTGTTCCCATAGTAAGGAGCTTGTTCCCTTGGCTGCAGCAAAAAATAAAAAAATGAAACAAATATAAGAATGTCCTTGCTGACAGGAAAACAGTAATTTTTCTTGTATATATTTTTGGACCTCAAGAAACATATAATAAACCCCTTTTTCTTTACGTTTGGGGGGTGCAGGGCCATGTGGGACTTTTTGAGATTCATTTTGTATAGGCACTATACAAGAACAAGATCTCCCTAAATTTCAAATGGTCACTGATAAGCTCTCTTGTTCCTTTTCTCGCAGTTAATGATAATCATTTGAGATAGAAAACAGGTTATTGAAACCCAACTTGGACAAAAAAAAAAACACACACAAAATATACAGAGTTGAGAGTTCTCGCTCAGGCATTTAACGAAGCGGATTAATCCACCCCACCCATGATAAAATCCCCCAACTCTTAAAGAGAAAAGCCCCCCCATGGAAGAGAAGTCATTGTAGTACGAGGAAGATTGCCAACATTCTAAGATTTTAAAATGAAAAGGTAAAGATACAATAATTTACACCAGATACATATCCTGATGAGAAAAGGGGAAAAATGATTATGCAGCATAATTCCATACCTGCAAATGACTAAGATAATTTTCCCTCCCATGGATTGATTCTGAGGAGTACGGAGACAACATTGCATGTCAATTTTAGAAAATTTTACAAAAATAAAAAATGTACATTGCAGAAGCTTACCAGATGCATAATCTGGCAATTGTTGATGATGGTAGGGAAAAGGTGCCATCCCAACAGACCCAACACCATGGGACAAAGCACTGGAATTAAAAAATAAGAAAAGATCATCAGAGAAACAAAGCAGACAATAAATCGATTCATTGTGGCTCAAGAAAATAAAACCTTGGGCCTGAAATTGGATAATGGTTTTCAGTGCGTGCTTGAGGCAACCCTCTAGGCTCTGAATAAAGGGTATCATGTCCCTGCATAAGCGGATATAGGTTTATTTTAAAAACATGCATATAGCATATATAGATTAGCAGATTACACATATATAAAGGGAAGAAATGATGCAGGAAGAGATTGGAGAGCAAGCAAAAACCCACAAGAAAATATGGCCGCCTGCTCCCAGCAGCAGGAAAATGATGTTCCGGAAAAGTGGTGCCTGTTCAGAAAAGGAAGATAGGAGGATGATATCTCAAAAGAACTTCAACCTATAATAGAAAGGAAACACAAGAACAAATATTCTGGTATTGATACAAATTAGAAAAGACCTAAGCAAGAATCAGAAGAAGCACTTAATGTATTAAGCCAATTGGGTGTGGACAAGATTTCACAACATTAGAATCAAAGCAATTTTGAAGCCATTAAAAAACTGATACCCCCTTTATTCTAACTCCATGCCTTCATAGCGTATTGAATGAGGAGAACAGTAAAGTACCAGATCACGAGAGAGACAGAGACGGAGGAAGAGAGTAGAAACATGTTCAAGTTTCTAGATTTCGCAAAAAAATTCATGAGGTTATGTATGAAAGAAACTGCAGTCACCATAATAAAGAGAAGTTACACATTTTAAAACTCCTAGAAGCTGAAATCATAACATTCTTGGTATCTGATCACCAAAATGAAACTAAATATGAAAGGACTTGTGTGTGCCTTGGTATACAAATTGCAAAGAGATCGATCTCAGCTTCTGAGATGAAGATGAGAATAAAGCAAATCCAAGCTTGTGAAGCAAGAGCTCCAAATAGCACAGAGGAGTGAAAAGCACACTACAATATTAATTTGGCACCATCTTTTGCATGTGAGGCACTAAGATGGTCTAGAATTGTATTATATAAACAGCTTGTTATTGCATTAGACACTTCACTAGGCACTCCAAGCCATTACCAGTATAAAATATCAAAAGTTAGGTTAAACTTTAGGAGTGGTTTGTATTTAACCGTTACTAACTATAAAAGATAAAAATTAGCCAAACTTTAAAAGTGGTTTGCATTTAACAGAGGCTGAACTTCGCAAGTGAAAGCCAGCCGAAATTGCAGAATCCAAGGTTTCAAAAACTGTTAGGATCATGAAGGTCTCATCTTATGATGAATTAATGGACATTTTCATCGAGCTCATAATAGTATATAACCAGTTCCGTTTAATAAAATTAACATAATTAACAAACAAGTTTTGGAGACAACAGCAAATACTATGAAGTCAACACCTCTTACAATACTAGTAAAATACAAAGTGCAGAACTGCAGATAAAGAACCAAAAAAAAAAAAATGGAATTACAAAATACCTATGCCTGGACTAGAAGGAATCAGCTTACTCGATGCTTGTTGCCTCAAGATATGCATAAGTTCATCAGTGGTAGAAGACCTTCCATTAATCTTAGTACCACCATGACCACTGCTGGCCAGTTTTCCCTTGTTTCTAGGTTCCTGCAGCTTTACGGTTGCTAAAACCACGAAATTCCAATATAAAAAAAAAATCAAATTAATTATTGAAACAGCAATATATTCCTTAGCAGCACATTTTTCATTATCTTTTGCTCATTAATACACAAGCAATCGTCAATCTTGGAGTTTCGTGCAATACAAGCTAGATTACGAAGTATGAAGTAATTCTGCTTGCAAGGAAGCATTCTACAGCAGTGTCATGAATGAAATGAGTTCTTCCATACAAAGGTTTATGGTTTGAAAAATTAAGAAAAGAAATATAAATTCAATTTACTACATGAAGTCATGTAGTATAGACTAACTCTTGCCATCAATCTCCTAAGTAGGTAAATGGCTTCCATAGTATATCTCCCTAGCATAAAAATGGAACTGGTTCTCTGATGTCCCTTTGTCTATTCTTTTGCTTATGACGTAGTTTTAGTTGATGAGACTAGGAAAGAGATAAATCTTAAGTTAAGACTTTAGATTACTTTCAAATCTGAAGATTAATTTTACATTAAGTACCTAACATGATGTTTAATCCCCTGGTATGGCTTCTAGGTTTCATTTTGCAGCTAAGTTATGAGGCATGGACTTTACCCTACCCTCAGCTTTTATCAGAACAATTCTTTTCTTTGCACAAAGTTACTAAGCATATTGATCTTTTTTTTACATCCATAGGCAACATATTCCCATGCCCTTCTTATCCTTTGTCCTCTCTGTTATCCTTCAAGCCTTTAAAGCAATCAGAAACCATTGCCCAATAAGCATAAGAGGATACAGAAAATCGTGGCTGTTGGAGTGAGTACTCACATTTCAATGCCTTTGGTTTCTCCTTGGAAATTTTCTTCACAATGGGGTTGGAAACATGTTTCGTTTGCCTGCCCCTTGCGATAGGATTTGCTAGAGACACCAACATTTTAACCTAAATGATCATATGTACCTAAGTTAAAGAAAATATTTTAGTATGTAAATTGACAACATACTGTTCAAACAATGTTAACCTTGGTGCTATCATCCTTCTCCTTATCTCTATTGACTGTCTCAATGCATGTAAGAGCAGCTTGGCGGCTTGAATAGTTGATAAATGCAAAATCTTTTCTCCTTGAAGCAGGTAGATCTTTTGCAAGGACAACATTCTCAATTATACCAAATCTTTTGAAGTATTCTTTCACATTCTCTTCATCCCATGAGGACGGTAGATATTCAGCATAAACAGTTTTCACCTAAATGGAGGCAAAGTGTGTCCGCCATGGTTTAGACATAGCCAACAAGTAAAATTCAGTTTTATGAAAACCACTGGTCTTTAACTTAGGAAAAAAATAATACGAAACCAATATTACGTTAAGTAAATTACTAAATATAAAGAGGATGTATAACTAGAAAAAGTGAAGCATTTAAGTTTTTAATGAAGTTTGCAACTAAACAAGGCACGCCAGTATTTGTTGAAAGTTTCCATGTTTTAAATAACTAGGAAAAGCTGTAACGTGTATACTCTACTGTAAATAATTCTTGATTTTCAGGGATGAATATATGGTATTATTTTTTATTCTCCTAGATTAGCGCTGATTTGATTTACCTGGATTATAGTTTACTAAATTTATGCTCATTGTATCTTTTTCAATATCAATAAAGTTCACATTTCCCACAGAGGACACTAAAATGTAGCGACTCAGATTGCAGCAGTGTGATTCCACAAAACTGACCTTTAAAATTTCTTCTTCAGCAGGCTCGTTTAATGGTTGTGCCCATTCAACTTTTATCTTCAGGTCTTTTCCAAAAATATCCTTCTTTTGGAGTTTATGAAAAGCAATTTGAGCATCTTTGGGTCTTTCAAACTCAACGAAGGCAAACCCACGATTTTTCTCAATGTTATTAGGATCAGCCTTAATGGTAACTTCATCTATTTTCTCAATGCCAGCTTTCTCTAGCAGTTTCACAATCTGTGCAAAGAAAACCATTCAGAATCATCACTTACCTGAAGAATGTGTTGGACAAAATAAGCACAAAACACAAAGGCTTACATCATCAATCTTCCACGTTTTGTTTATATTACCAAGAAATATTGTGTCGTTGCCCTCAACAGGTGCTGCTCCACATTGCTTCCCACATATCTAAGTTTGAATTACAGAAACATAAAAGTATAATAATTAGCCAGCAGAACATATTAGAGTTTTAGAGTAGAATAGTAATGAGAGAGATATAGAGAAAAGAGAGGTGCTTGTGGAGCATGCATTGTGTCAATTTTTACGAGGCTTTTTGGTCTTGAGTGTATTGTGGTTGCCAAGGATTTAAGATGATGAGTCGGAGTGTCAAAAAAAGGATTCATACACCCAGCCCCAAATTACTTTGGAAAAGAAGGCTTAGTTTGTTGTTTGTTGTATTAATCAAACATCTCCATCCAAACCAAAGGAGTCTGGAAAGTGGAACATGAAAAACCACGGTCTTGACATTGAAGAGTAGGCTGTTTTGGAATGCTTATTTATGTAAAATACATTTACCGAGAACACAAGTATTCTTATTTTATGCATGGAAGTCATATTCTATCTTCCTGATTTGTGGTTCTGAAAAACAGAGATACCACCAGTATCTTTCTTTTTTGAGAGTAAAATTTGGGACAATTTATAACCAAATTGTGCAGCTTACTATTAATGATAATTTTAATTGTGAAAATATAAGACAGATATTTATATTACTCATCATAGCAATTATGTACCAGGTAATGATATAGTACACCAGCATTTTTCTCCAAACTGACAAAACTAATACTGTTGGACCGTTGCACTCACCAGAATAAATGGAATATTTGTAAATTATAAGGTGAATTGATAAATAAGTAGCATTCAATATGGTGAATTTCATTAGATTTGTGTGCATACCATACATGCAACATCAGCATGCACATCCACATGTACAAGTATTGATATGTGTTTCCAAAGCTTCTACTCATTGCTGCCACGTGGTTCACAATTTGTCCTATTCTTTTGCTTGTTTTGAGACAATCCAATCCAAACAAGTAAAGGAAAAATCATACGGCAAGGAAAGATTTCATGTGTCATGGCAAGAATTGAGCACGACGCCATTAAAATAACTTCCTTTTTGTATATAACTACCTTTTTAACCGATTAATTATTGCTGTAAGTTTACAATGGAAATTATCAAATATTGATGTTATAGTTATCAGCGCTTTCTCCCAAAATTGGATGAACGACTAGAATGAATTAAATAAGTAACGCCGATCTATGCCAACAAGTGTAGGTGACACTAAGATTAATTAAGGGATGAACGACTTAGATACTTGTAGTAGAGTGTCTTGTAAACCTAAATAAGCTCCAACTCACAAAAGTGAAGTAATCCAGTAAATGAAGTAAAGAATAATGGACCAAAATTATTATATTTTGACATAGTTGCAACCATACTAAGACTTTGACCGTGTTTTGTACATTTGGTCTCTCACAGCTGGGAGTTGCATATCACATTAATAGATCAACTTCTTTAATAAACAGGCCACAAGTTGCATATCAAACTAGCAAGACATCAAAATTATACAACCAGTAAGGCACTTAAGACTTTGTGCTATTTAGATTTACTTTAAAAGGGCAACCAGACTAGAGCGTTACCTCAACTTTGGAATAGTTGGTTAATGCGTTCTTAGCATCAGCTGCTGTAGCAAACTGCACAAAGGCAAACCCTTTATTCTTTCCTGTCTTCTTGTTCATTGTCAACCTCACTTCCACAATTTCCCCAGCCTCTTCAAACACTTTCTTGATATCATCCTCCTTTGTGTCCTTGTCCAACCCACCAACAAAAATTTCCGTTTGGCGCCTCTTTTTCCTCTCCAATGCTTCCAATTCGCCACTCAGCAAAAATCCTTCATTCAACCCAGCCCTATTATCCTCCAACATTTCATTTCCTCCCTCTTCGCCATTGCCCTTTTCACTTTCAGTTTCTCCCACTGGACTTGCATTTTGATCCATCTCTAAAGCCATACTTCCAACTTCACCCACTGGATCCATATTTTGATCCTCAACCAACCCCACGTTCACATTTTCATCTGTACCCAGATTTTGATTTTCCAAGAGTAAATCTTTTGATAATTTCTTAGCTACAGTACCCTCCACCCCCTTCGTTGTTTCACTCTTCAGGGTAACTTTAGAAGCTCCAATCTTTTTGACTTCCATCGGATCAGAAATGATCGCATTCGAGTCTCTTCCGTCTAGTTCGGCAACAGTGTCATCATTTATCTTCGACTGGTCAGTTTCCCTAGAATCAACGCCACTTAGATCGTTACCCTTTCCAATCTCCATTGGTACTGTAACACATGTACATGTTTCAATGTTCAATTTTTCTGTAACTTCATTCGTTGAATTTGATTTTTCCTTCACCTCATTAGCAATGTTAGATTGGTCTATTGCTCCATTTTCCATCATATCATCCACAAGATTATAGTTCTCCATTACTACATTTACCGTATTTGATTTTTCCGTTGCCTCACTCAAATTCAAGCCATCTTCCACTTTCTTCACTGATCCCTGGTTTTCTGAACTCTCAATCAAAACCCTCTTGGGAACTCTCCTCTTAATTATTTTCTTCACAATCCTCACTGTCTTCTTCACTATCTTCTTCTTCCCATTTCCAGGACCTGCTGTACCTCCAGTCACCCCATCATCGGACCTAGCTTTGGACTCAACCGAGTTTTCCTGCACGGGGGAGTTCAATACCAAAGCACCAGGTACAAACGAACCAGATTGAGGATCATCTCGGCCCTCCACCGTGGTTTCAGTTTCTGAATGACTGGGTTTTTCAAGCCCAAAAGCTTCGGTAGATTTTCCAGCGTCAGCAATGCTACTGTCTTTTTTACCGTCTGCATCAGACTCCATCGATCTAGCACAACTAATTAGGGCTTTTTTCTTAATTTAATTGTTTAGGCTCAGGAACAATGGTTTCATGTAAAGGATTTTGCGAGTCATTTCTAGTAGTTGGTAGATTAGTGGGTCGGGCTTTATATGTGCTTTCTAAGGAGGTGGGACTGGTGGTAGGCGGCGTCGGAGTGACGGTGGCTGCGGGGTAGGTGGGAGGCGGAGATTGTAGGGTGTAGTGGAATTTGGTTCGCGAGGGGCACCAGGAGTGGATTTTCCTGTGTCACGCTCTGAATCCTTCTCGTACAAATTGATGGAATATTTCACCTGGTTTTATTATTTATTTATTTTGCTTTGTCTGACTTTTTCTTGTCCAATTTCTCCTATTTTTTTTCCTTCTCTCTTTTGGTAGTACAAAATTTTATGAGTGTTCTTTTTCGAAATTTCACTCTTTACATGTACATGATAAGCATGAAAGATCTACGATTGTAGTAATGCCGTATAGGAGTAAAATAGTTGGGAAGGCACTCACTTCCTTCAAGTGAATTCGCGGCTCTGTGAGAGTTATTTGCTTTGTATAAAATCAAACCACGTGCTCGATCGAGGATTGTTTCACTTTCTATCTTGAATGAATTGTCATTTATGGAAAGTTGTTCGTTTGGGATTTTTCTATTTATATTTAGAAATATTGGATCAACTATTCTGACTTTTAACCAATGAAATTAATGGAACCCTAAATTCACTCGCACTGTTTTAACTATTCTTCCATCAAAGCCCTTGAATCAATGATTCCGACGATAGAGACCTAGTCATTGCTTCATTAAAACAGCTAAGATAAGATCTAATATTGTCTCTTCTTTTCTGCATCCTCGTTCATCCTTCATTTCGGTCACTTCAATTTTGAATGCTATGGAACAAGCTTTCACAGTTAATTCAAATTAATGTGTAAGAACTTGCCTTATCGAACTTAATGTCTAACATTCCAGGACTTAATCATGAAATCTGCATGGAAAGAGAAATTAGGGACAAAACTAGAACCCTCCATACCAAACCAATGAGGATGGAGTTGAAAAAGAATTTGAACATGAAGAATACTACCATCGATCTGGTCAATACAATATAATTAACTATAATAGCTCAGAGACTCACGTAGGAGTAAAATAGTCTAGTAGACTAGAATTAGTTACTTTAATGCAATCACTAATTTAATTGTCCAATTGATTATACTCACATGATGCTCGAGAGAGGTGTAAATAGCTTGATTTGGTCTGATAAATAAATTAGGCAGAGAGCATGTTAGAAGATACTAAGAGTCTGTTTGGCATGATTTCTACTTTTTGTAGAAGAATTTAATGAGAAAGCTTTTTGCGTCAATTTCCTCTAAAAACTCTTCTAATTAAACAAAATATTTTTTAAAAAATATCAAAATATATTCAAAAATAACTTTTAATCTAATAAACATATTTTAACTCTTCAGAAATCTTGTCATGCGGACCCTAGATATAAGATTTGATCTTTCTTCATGGACTTGCATTGAGCTCATTTGAATAATGTAAGGAAAATGGGTCTTCTTCTTTTTTTTTTTCCTTTTTTTTGTTCGATTCGATTGACTTCTTAATATAGTGACTTGCGTAAACACGTAAAAATTATTACAAATGATGCATCCCACATTGATATCAAATATTTTTAACACGGTGTGACGAGTGTATTTTGCTAATATTTTTAATGCCACTTAATCTTGACATTTTGTCTATTTTTGATCTTTTAGAACATTTGATGTGTTTGTTCATGTTGTTTTTATATGTTTGGTGATTTGGTGATAGCAGTGAGCTTTGGAACTTAAAATTGAGCCAAAGTTGATAGGAGTTGTACGGGAAAAGCTTGAAAGTATGCAAAGGAGGTAGAGAAAATAACCAAAGGGAAGAATAAACAAGTAAGATGGTGCCCGGTGCCACATTAGGGCGCTGGGGCACCTCGTAAGCAAAGAAGAAGTAGAAGCCTAGCGGCAGTTGGGCACCTAGCGCCACCATCAAGGCACCCCATCGCCCAAATACGGAAAAAGAGTGCAGGAACATGACATCGTATCGAGACGCAATGACAAGAATGAATTTTGTTTCTCTTGGACCCTTTTAAAGCTCAATCTGACCGTAACTCTTTATGGGACTTCATGATTAAATAAATACAGCCCTAAAGACCAATTTTCGACATAATTCAAGAGGGCAAGAAATAAAAAATCAAGGAAGAAAGCAAGAGCAACAACGTGAAGAAAATTGAATCTCTACCGAAAATAGATTTTCTCTTTTCCCCTCAATGTTGTTCTACATTACTTCATTAGTTTATATGGCTTGAGCCATGAACTAAATTTCTATTTAGGATTTTGATGTAATCAATTTGAGAATATGTTTTGATTATTAAATAGGTATTGCTTAGATATTTTTCATTTCGTTTATTTGTATTAATGATTTTAATACTTTCAATTAATTGACCACTAATTGAATGAATTGATTGTCTAACTTTCAGCACTTGAGAGAGTGAACCTTAGATTTTATCTTAGAATAACACAACCTAAATTTCATAGATTTCGAAAGAAAATATAAAATCTTTGAAGTATATTCCACTTAAGAACTATAAACTTGATAATTCTTAGTTGTTTGATTCGTAATAGAGATCTGGTTGTGTTCCGTGGATATTAAGATCGGAATAAAACTGAAAAATTAGTCGTTATTATTGACTTTTATTAGACGAGTAAGACTCAATAACAGATATATTTTCAATTTTAATTGGATTTTGAACTATACCAAACACGTTCTGAAATTGAATTATAAGAATAGCTTTTACTCAGGACTTGAGAGAGGGAGTAAAACTAAATTAGAGTTCTTGCTTATAAGTTTGAGAAAATTGATTAGAGATAACTATAGATAATTAAGAAACGTAATTTGATAGTTAGGTGAAATCAAAATCTTATGATTTCTCCTATTGATTAAATCCTTAAAACTTGCATACAATTAATTGAATTTGTCACAACAATAACATTAGATTTAGTTTAAAAATATTGATCGCAACATTCGACTATCTAGATAAAATAGAAGCTATTTCAATTATAGTACTTAGTATTAATTAGATTATCAATCTTTGTGGGTTCGACATCCTTACTTGATTGTTATATTACAAAACATGATACCATACACCTTCAGTATATTTACACTATAGAAAACGTGTAACACCGTGTATGTGGAAATGTACATTTCAATTACAATAAAACAAAAGTCCAGCAATATTGAAAACTCGGTGATGCCGAATGATCTATCGACACTATATCCTAAACCGAATCCGTTCCTTCTTTGGTAAATTTGGAGATTGATAGCGGCGAAACACGCAAACAAAAAGTATAACGTAGTTAATCATGGAGACGAAGAAGACACTGCATCTCTTATCGGTGTCTTTGCCTTTTGTGGAGAAAGAAATAGAGTTAAGGTTGCTTTTGGACATTTGAGTTACTTCTAATGATAATTTTGTATAGGGTCATGTCAAGATTTTTACATGATCACGTCAGAGGTGTTCTCTACACTTTTACTAAGCACTAGACATTTTGGAGAATGGATTTCTTGCTGTGTACATAACGTATATCACGATTCATAGAGATTTACATAATGGTCACGTGGTCGATCCCTATTGGACCAGACACCCCTCCATATGGGTCGACCATGTGGTCATTTTACTTATTTGTTAAAACCAACTTATATTCTTTTTAAAAATGATTATAAATATATTATTTTTGTTCGATAAAACTTAAATTTGAAATTAATTTTAAACGGGGCAGGGACTGTGTTTCTCGTACATGTCCCGTACCCACTTCAGGGTAATGACCCTCGCCCCGTCCTAGGACCATTTACCCGGTTAGGCGGGTAATTCCCGTCTCATTCTTGGCAGGGCCCAAGGGTGTCGAGTTAAACGAGTTTTTTTGCAATCCCTACGCACTAATCAAATCAGCTCGATTTCAACAATTTTTAATTTTGATTGTGAAGAGCATGAATTCGACGATGTCCTGCAGTGAATGGGCTGCCTCATCTTACCTCCATTTTTTACAAGAGTTGTGCTACACCAACATAGGGGGCACCGTATGTCCATTATGGACACCCTTATGTACCCTCTTCTGTTCACTTAGCATTTTCCTTTTAGCAATTGTTTCCTTAGAGCCCATAGGGATTTCAAAACTTTGGTCGAAATCCAACCAAAACAAGTAGAGGATCTGAATAAAAATGATTTGGCTGACTTTTTATATATGGTTAGAAAATAGTGTTGAGCTTACAATGGATTCACTTATGGATACTATGCAAGCCATTTTTGCTGACATTAGAGTCATTCTTGCTCACATCAAAATTCTTTATATTCACGACACTACTAAATTTGTAATTCCATCTCTATTTACATAATTTATATACATTATAAATAATTTCATTGCTTCATATATTTTTCATTGTATTTATATTTATACACAACCATTTTTTTCAGAAAAAAATTATTACTTTTCACAATATTTTACAAACTTTAGCTGCGTTTTTATCTTAATTAAAGTCGATTAAATGAAGTAATTGAGAAATATTCGAATTCAAGTTATTTAATTTCGGATCAAGTTTATCGAGTCAAATGATCTAATTAATATTTATGAGTTAGTTTATGTTTGGTAGTATTTTTAAGTGTTAAGCAGACATATTGACAATCATTATTTTTTCATACTTTTTTCACGTACTCATTTTTAATTATGTATAGAAACAATAAAATATTTTGTACTTAAATTCAAAATTCTTTTACACTTTCTAACCATACGTTATTTTAAAAATCACTATTTAAAATATGATTTTTCTCCTGTTTGAGCCCCATTTTTGGTGTATAATATATTTTAGAATAATAGATTAACAGAGAATATATGGTTAAAAAGGTAAGAAAAACTTCGAATTTGCGTCTAATATTATTTTATTAAAAAATATGTAGTGGATAAAAAAAAGGAAAAAATATATTTTAGAAAAAATGACGATCAAGCAAGGGTTCAATGATTGTCAAACGCCAAACGGGGCTTAATTCTAAAACTAACCAAATGGACATGGTGGTATAAAAATAAAAATAAAAAAGAAAAAAAGAAAAAATGGGGGGACATCGATTCAACGTGTGTGCACAAAAGAAAGAGGCAGAATTTCAGAGATGGGTCCGGCTACGGTCACTGTCACAACTGCAATTATTTATTAAACTCCTGTTTGTTACGGATTAATTACTTCTTTTTTTTTTTTTTAATAAAAGTTCATATGAAATATAAATTGAAAAGTTGGGAATTTTTTAATAAATAATTACTTTTTTTTTTACCCTTAGTTTTACAAATTTTATAAATTATTTATAAGTAGTAAAATTAATTTTTAACCACATTTCACCAGACATATAAATATTATTCACTTATTTAGAACAATTTCTATTTATTTATAAATTAAATAATTTTAAACTATTCCAAAAAAAAGCTAAGCTCTTGGTCTTCATTTTTTAATTTTTTTTCATCAAACTGATTTTTAATTACATATTCTCTCAATAAAATAATTTTATACGTAAATTCATACTTTTTTTTATACTTTTTAACTATATGCTTCTTGAAAAAAAAAATCATTTTTTCACAAAATCTATTTAAAAAAAATTCTATAAAACATGGACAAAATAATTTTATACTTGAATTCATAATTTTTTTTTATACTACTACACTTTTCTTGAAAAAAAAAAAATCATTTTTCACGAAATCTATCTAAAAATCTTCTACAAAACATGGGCAAAATAATTTTATACTTGAATTCATACTTTTTTTTATACCTTTTAACTGCACGTTTCTTGAAAAAGAAAATCATTTTTTTCACGAAATCTATCTAAAAAAAAAATCCACAAAACATGGCCTAGTTTGAGCCCCAGTTTGGGAAAAATAATATATTTTTGAATAATATTATTTGGAAATTTTGTGGTTAAAAAATAAAAAAGTTAATTTATGTATAAAATTATTTTATTGAAGAACGTGTAGTTAAAAAAATATTTTTTTTAAAAAAATGAATTTTTGATAAAGTGTGGGGGCCAGAATTGCTCTAAAAGGACAAAGAAGGGAAGTAATTGCAGGATTTGCAACCGCATAAAACCAATTCCTCACTGTCATCCTTTTCGTTTTGTTCGTCAACTGACGTCCTATTCCCGCTTCCCAAATTTAATGCCTTTCATTGTCCAGGTTGCAAGGACGTGTTTGCGCGTTACTAATTGAACCGCGCATGACCTATCTCTCTCTCTCTATATCTCTCTCTCTCTCTCTCTATATATATATATATATATATATATATATTAACAACAAATAAA
>CAIGRL010157431.1:0-15696 GCA_903798325.1 Fraxinus xanthoxyloides
ATGTTCTTCGAACATAAACAAAGGTTTATGTAAAAGAAGGATTCTATCATGATGAGGATTTTCATAATTATGACTTATGGTACATAATGCATTTTCCACCAAAACCCTCTCTCTTTCCCACGCACAAGAAATGATTGCCCATTTCAACTCAATTTTTATATAAAATCAAGTGACAAGTTAGAGAGCCTTGAAACTAATCTTCAAATCGAAATCTACGGAGTAAGTTCTTCGATTTGACTTGATTCATCGTACTTCAAAGAATTAGCATGACTTGAGTAATATTATTAATTGGAATCAATTCCGTCATCCCACTTTAAAAACTCTTAGCGTATAATTTGAATTGAGTTGGACTCGTAACCTTTCAATTATATAATGCTCGAATTCAATTTATGGTTGAATTTCTATTTACGGTTCAAACTTTTCCCCCAGTTCTCTAGCGTGGGCTCCCGAGTGTAGGCAGAAGCATTTCATGTGTAAAATGTATTAATTCAGTGCAAAAATAATGTTATCCTCCCTTGAATCCGCCCCTGTTAGGCTCTGGTCTTTTTATTATATAAGATAATCGACAAATTTTTTCTATAATTTTATATATATTAAGTTTCATTAATTTTTTTATGATGTGCGGCATAATCATTTTTAACCACACATTTATTTAATAAAATATTCTACACACCAATTTTTTTCTACTTTTTAACCGCACAATCTCAAAAAAATATTATTCGAAACTCATTTTTTTTCCCATTTAATGAGAATCAAACAGATTCTACTTTTCTACTCGCAGCGTAGAACTTGTAAGATGCAATCGAAGAGAATTGGAAGGTACACTAGTGGATTCATAATCATTTTAATTACTAAATGGGATCCCATAACTCATTGTGCCCCAAGACATGCTATGTATCAAATAATTATAATTATACAAAATGTGTGATGGTTCATCATCATGTTTACGCCTTTCACTCAAACCCAGCCATTTAACTTTCCAAAGTGGAATATTCATAAGTAGATTGAAAATATTTAATGTGATTTGAGATTAGGTTCAATTTTAGTCCCTATTTGGTATGAATTAAAAGCTGATTAAGATTTTAAGTCAAAGTTAATAATTACTTTTAGTAAAATATTTTTTTGCGACCTACAACATTTCAACAATACATTTCCTCAAAATTTACTAAAATTTTGATTTTAATCTACACTAAACTGAAACTTCGATTTCTTACATTGTTAGTCAGGTGGGATTTTTGCAATTAAACGAATTGATTCAAGTTAAAAAAATCTCTTAAATATCGTACAAAACAAATCTTGTTTTTATTTTTCTAAAATGCTAAAATTATAAGAAAATTACCTAAGAAAACGAGATCAAAATTGCAATAAAAAGAAACGCTCAAAGTAAAAATGAAATATTTGGAATATTTCAAAAATACAACAGCAACAAATGATGGTACTCTGTGGTACAATGTCCGTGTTTCTGTCGAAAAGTCATGCTAGTTGCGTGAAAAGGAGGGGCGAAAAAGAGCCCAACGAAATGGTCGAATAATTTTGGCCATTGATATACGTTATGGAGAGTTTATGCTATTTCCCCAAAAACAAGTTGCTTTTGTCCAGTTACCATAATACCCTTTTCTTCAAGCCTTAAAAACAACCCAATGGTAAAATAATTTTAAGCTCCATTTCCAATCATATGCCAAATTAGTGTAAAAATATCAATTTGGTGCAAAAATTCATTTAAAAAATACACCGGATTTTCATGATTTCTATTTGGTCCTTCATTTTATACTACGACAAAGTTTAATTCTTATTATGTCGTTTTATAAAATAATGATTTAATTTTATTTATATTTATTTTAATTTGATTATTATTTTTCAATTACATTTGATTATTTTTAACTTTATTATATTTTTTCTTGTTGTATTAAGAGTAACGCTTTTTTAAAAAAGAATTATTAATAAATACAATATTTTAAAAAATTTAATTTGATAATTTTAGTAGTATTTAATGTTTAATTAAATAACTTTCAACATAAATTAATCGTTGAGAACTTAAAAATAAAAAAAATAAAAAGAAATATCGTTCCTTGGTATAATGGTTGGAGATGACTTTGTAAAATCGAAAATTGCACCAATTTGGTGATAATGGTTGAAGATGGCCTTGTCTAGAATTTTAAATATGTTTTGAATAAAATTAATTAATTTATTTTTCACCAGTTGTAGCGTATTATGAAATGCATATTATACATTTTTCCATTCTTTGTTCCTAAATTATTTAAAATATATATTAAATTCATAACACTGTATTTGTAAAATTATTTATAAATAAGAAAATTTGGACATAAATAAATAGGCAAAAGAAAACGAATTATAATAAATAAGGAAGTAAACGTTATCAATTTTTAAACTTCATTACTGTAATAAAGAAAGTGAGTTCCATGTAGAATTCTTAGCTTCCTAAATTAATCCCTTCTCTATCTTGGCATTGCTATTTGATTTTAATGCACTTCGATCATTAATTACATAGCCTTTGATTTGTTTTTCATCGTAAATACTTAGATATTCTCATTTATCAATAAATACATTCAACGTGTTTTTATCATAACCTTTTTCATAAACATCTACAATGGATTGATGGATTTTTTTGTTTATGTCATCAAACTGATATCAAATTACTTCAATTTTTTTCCATCAAAATTAAAAAGAGTAATGGTACGAAAGACCATCTCCAACCCTACACCAAAAATTGAGATAAATTTTACACTAAATCTTGCATCAAATTGAAAATCATTTCCAACTCATTACACCAAATGAACTGTATATAATTATTTTCTTCAATTTTTTCATTCTTAATAATTTCTTTAGACGAAATATTATTTGTTTATTTAATTTACTAATAAATAAATTATTAAATAAACAATTATGTTTTGTTAGTGAAAATACTGAATTCATTAATAAATTTAATGAATGTAGAACAATTAATAGAAAAATCACAGCTAATAAAATATTAAATGATAATAATGATAATTAAAAATTAAAATTGGTTGTACAAGAAAGCAAAACAAATACCCTTAACAAAAGTTGGTGCAAAATGGAGAAGAAGGGCAACGAGGGCATTAACCATTTTGGTACAAAATTTGGTGTTGAGTTGGAGTGAGATTACACCAAATATGTGGTGCAAAATGGGGATTTGGTGTAAGGGTTGGAGTTGCCCTAAGATAAAGGAAAGCTCAATATCTCGCCATTGCAGAAAGTAGATTAAATTAATATAAATACAGAATTTGATCTTCAAGGTAAGATATGAAGAAAGAGATTTGATCAAATCAATCCATTTCGATTATTTGAAATGGCTTGCAAAATGATATAATTTAAAAACAGAACAAGTACTATAGCAAAACATAACAATGGTTATTATTTCAGAAAGAAATCGAACACGAAATAATACTGCGTAAATATATAATCATTAAAAAAGAATAAATTTCGCAAACCGAGACCTATGTATTACACAATGTCCTTAAAACAAATCTGCCTCCTTACTGTAAGTGCTTGAGGTTCAGTTCAAACGTGTGTCTCCCAGGATGCTATAAAAAACTAGCAGAGTCTGAACACTATAGGTGTTACTCTGACGAACTAAGTTATATATGAACGTGATCATCAAAGCTTTGACAGTAAGTGAAAATATTTGCAAACAGAATATTGTAAATGTTATGCAGAGGAGAAGGAATTCGTGGACATTTGACAATAAATAAATCGAGCCCTATACATAGACTCCAACATGAGTCACTAACGGCTGCATAATGAGTGACTTTACAACCAACATTTATGGGTGTTATACAATTAACATCACTATTAACCCACCATTACATCTCAGTTTTTAAAATTGGAGAGTCGGTTTGGAAGAAAAAAATTAAATAATTTATAGAAAATAAAGGTAAAATGTGGACTCACCTAATGAGCTAATATTGGTCCACTCGGTTCGACATTCAAATGTGCAGGTCGCACTGTCATACAAGTTCAAGGGCCGAAGTTCTGATTCAGTAATTGAGTTGCACTCCCTTCACTTGTATGTGAAAAGAGTCTATATCCTACGTATGATTATACCCTTCCAAACTGTAATTATATATAAAATGTTCAATTTTTTTTTCATTTTTATATGGGATAAACTACACATAATTTTCACTCCAACACAAATCATCTTCCAATGTATCAACTTTAAGTTTCAATTTCTCATTCACTTGAACATCATTTTTGGCAGGTAAATACATGATTTCGATGTGGAAAAGTCTACATGTACACAATAAACTACAGAATCTTCTACAGCCTATGACGTGACTCAAATGTTTGAAAAGCCAATGTCTCACAGCTAAAAAAAATTGAGGCTAAAAAAGTTAAAAACAAAAAGGACAAAAGGCGTCTTCCCCCCCCTCCATTTCACCTACACTCCAGAAGCAAATGTGAAGAAAGACCCTTGGAAATGCTGTTCTAAAACTGAAATGGAATCATGGTAAAACCCGTTCGATGATGCTGCAACATCGACGTCGACTGGAGGTTGAACTCGAACCCGACGACGTTATCTCCGTTTTTCGCGGTTGGAAGTGAGTTGTACGTTACGTGACTTTTACATGACGGGGTTGTACGTTACGTAACTTTTACATGTAGTCGGGAAGGCAGTCAAACAATTGATATAAATACAGTTCTGAAGCCTCAACCTACCATGCAAATTGGCTATAAAGAAAGATTGATGGCATGTTTTAAACTTACTAGCGCATGGCGTATTAACACAGTCCATTTGGAGCACAATCATAGAACAAGCCCATCGAAATCAAGGCCATATCGATGCAATCGTGAGATTAGTGCACGCGTGAAAAGACGGCTTGAAATAAATTACATTGTTGGAATACCACTGCACAAAAGTTTTAATTCTATCGTAGTTGAAGCCAGTGGGTATGACATGATTATATGCGTTGAGAAAGATTGTAGGAATTTCATTGATAAAGTCCGGCGTTTAAGGCTTGGTGAAGGAGACACTGCTGCAATACAAGCGTATTTTTCGAAGATGCAAGCAACTAGTCTTGACTTCTATTTTAGCATAGACTTGGATGACGATGCTCGACTGAGGAATATATTTTGGGTGGATAACGGGTGCTGGCAAGCATGCATGGAATTCGGTGATGTAGTTACATTTGATACCATGTACTGACTAACAAGTACGAAATGTCGTTCGCTCCATTTGTTTGGGTGAACCATCTGGACAATCAACTCTTCTAGAATGTGGTTTAGTCTCAAATGAGGATACAAGGACTTTCGTATGGCTATTCAGGACGTGGCTTCAATGTATGCATGACCAAGCACCAAATGGAATAATTACAGATCAAGATCGTGCTATGCAAAATGCAATTGAAATCGTATTTTCAAACACAAAGCATAGATGGTGCTTGTGGCATATTCTAAAAAAGTTACCTAAAAAATTTGGTGGATATAGACATAAAGCTTCTATTCTTCATGTAATGTTGTGCATCAGTTGGTATATGATGTGCAAAGTTGTGAGGAGTTTGAGTAAGGTTGGAATAAGATGCTCGAAGTTTACGATTTGCACGAACATGCTTGGCTAACGGGTCTATACGATGAAAGAAGTCGATGGGTGTCATGCTACTTGAAAACTTCATTTTGGGCGGGTATGTCAACCACACAATGAAGTGAGGGTATTAATGCATTTTTTGATGGATATGTTCATTCCAAAACAACCCTGAAGCAATTTATGGAGCAATACGAGCATGCATTGAGAAGTAAAATTGAAAAAGAGTTTCAAGCTGACTTCAAATCATTTTCTCAAAAAGTACGAAATGGAGAAGCAATTCCAATCAGTTTATACAATCGCAAAGTTTAGGGAATTCCAAGAACAATTTACTAGAAAGGTGTATTGTGAAGTATTACACGCTTATGATTCTTACATGCATATTACGTACGACATGCACGAGGATATTATTGTCAACGACTGTATGAGGACAACTACCTTCAAAGTGCGGATGCGTAAGGATGAATGCAAGTTCGAGTGTAGTTGTCACTTGTTTGAGTTTAGAGGAATTATTTGTAAGCATACAATCGCGGTTTTGATCCGAAATCAGGTTACATTAGTTCCCGATAAGTACATATTACATAGATGGAGGAAAGACGCTAGTAGACCGTACATGAGGGTGCCGATCAATTATGATGGTTGGATTAGTACTTCAGACCAAGTTCGATACGAGCACATGTGCAATGCAGTTACGAAGTTAGCTGATTTGGTAACACATGATGAATCTCGATCACATGGAATTGTGGAGTGGATTGAATGCCAAACAATAGAGGCATCAATGGTGAAGCCTGCAAATGTGGGCTTTAACTGCATTGGTGAATTAGGAAAGTGCGCTAACGGGATCATCCTCGACCCAAAATACACAAAAAGCAAAGGAGCTCCTAAAAAACTTCGTTGGAAGGGACATCTTGAATCTATTTCAAAAAAAATCCAAAAGTTGTTGTAAGGTAATAAAAAGTGCAAACATCTTTTTTTTTTTGTGTACAATCTCTATACATAATAATGTGAATGCTTTTTCCTATGTTTTGCAGGCTACATCGAACTCAAGTACATCGAAAAGACACCTTCAAGACGATGTTCCGCCTCAAATTAATGTTCACGTATTTTTCGCAAGAGTTTTGTATGTACCAACTTAGCTAAATGATGTTATTCCCACGTTTTGTAAATGACGTCATTCATTTAACTTGTAGGCCACACGCATGACCAACACATTCCCTTCCCAAAATGTCGGCACACAGGAAAGCATATGCAATTTTTATTTAACGTACAAATATGTAGAAGCAAAGGAAGTGCTTGACGTTGTCTCTATGAGAAGAAGGTCAAGAAGGCTAAAGTGATTTCAAGAAGGCAGAAGTGATTTTTCTTTATTTAGTTTTACTTTTGACTTAGGCAAAAGTGATGTCAAGAAGGCAGAAGTGATTTTGCTTTATTTAGTTTTACTTTTGACTTTTCTATTGCATGGATTGTGGGATTTGCATTTTACTGAATGGTTATTTGTAGTATAAAAGTGATCATCAATATGAGTTATGTAATGTTTTTGCCTAACAATATGAATTTATTGAATGGTTATTTGCATTTTACTCATGTCATTGAGATTAATGTTTCTGCCTAACAATTTCCCTAAAACATATAAGTACTCGTGTTATTGTAATGTTTCTGCTGACATGCAGTCAAAATACATCCATCCAAAATACAGAAAATGTTGATGATGAAAAGAGGAAACATACACCAAACGGAGTCTTGTTCATATGTGCAACGATTTCATACAAAACAACAAAGCAGTTACAATCATCCAAACACACATAATTTATATTAAATCTTTCGAAACTCGTTTTCCTTTGCGCATTGTAATGTTCAGTGAAATCTCTAAGTCCATCTCCTCGGTTATTTTTTGTACACACTTTCAACATACGGGACAAATCGTAGATAGATTCACTTCCTTTCGCAGTGCCACTTGATTCACCTTGCAATGGATACTCTTCGTCGGACGAAACTTTAGAAAACTTGAAAAAATTACAGTCGCGGGTACAAGAATAGAACAACTTCCCTTGATTCTTGAAATTTTTTTCTACCTCCAACCATCTAACAAACCCCTCCCCACAGTTTGGACATCTTCTCTTTTTTGGACATTCTAACATCATGTGTCCTCCCTGCAAGAATGGCAAATTCCTTTGTTTTTCCTAGCCATTAAAAATCCCGATTCATCATAAATTCAAGCTGTATGAATAACTTTACACCTTCATCATAAATTGACAGGATGACAGGATGAATAAATTCAAGCAGGATGAAAATGACTTGAACCAATCATTCAACATTTTCTCCAGGTTTCAATCTTTCAAAATAAATTGTGAATTAGAATCCATTCAATAACTAAATACACGATTTACATAAGTTTAATTAGTACATACTTCTTGAAAACATTCCAAAATTAATTTTGATGAAAGGCATTGCCTTTAATAGATTTTATTTGTTTCTTGTAAGTGCTGAAACATAAGGAATGACTGAAAACTTTCTTCAACTGGGAGTCAGCAATCCACTTCAGGATGAATAAATTGACATGATGAATAAAGTCAAGCAGGATGAATAAATTGAAAACGGTTCCATTCAAAAAAATATTACCCCTTCATCCTATTAGATATCCCAATAGCTCATTCCATAACTACTCGAGGAAAAATTAAAAAAAACTGCAATTCACGTATATTGCTGGTCACATATGGGATATCAACGACAATGTTGATTTGGTTTGACAAAGCAGAAAGACACCTTCTAGAACGTTGCTTAAGGCGGTTTGGTAGAGTAATTTTCTCTAGGAAAATGGAATCAGAACTTAAAGAATGGTCATATCGTCGTTTTCATATTATGGAGGCTGGAGAAGATCTCGATGAAAGTGAATACAAGCATTTTTCCTGTTCGTTTTTGTTTACATTACAGAATGTTTGCATTGAGGGATATTGCACATCTAGCAGATACTCTCTCGACTAATGTGAAAGCCCTAAAGGTCACCAATTGGGGGCCAGTGAACCCGTACAATTCTTCAATCTTGGTCGACCAACCCCTCACAAATCATAGTTTACCGTCCATCCAGCAAACTGAATCTCGATAGCTTCCACATTTCAGATTTATAAGAAAACTGGTAAGAAAAGATATACTCTACACATTCAAAAAACGAAAAATGACAAACACTTACTTGTTCGCATCATCGACGAGAGGTCTTTGGACTGGGCCAGGGTCGCCGGAGATTTATCTTCAGACGAAGCAGATCGTTGCCGGAGAGTTCTCTTCAAGGCGCAGCAAATCGTGAGTGGATGGAGGGAGGGGGAGAGAGAGAGAGATTTACTTAAAAGGTGAAAGGAAAATCTCACGAGATTTTGTAGTCAAAGCCTTGGAAGATTTTTTAACGCCACATCAGCAGGCTGTAAAAAATTCTATAGTTTATTGTGTACATGTAGACTTTTTCTTTTGATGTACTCACGGAGGAGAACACCAATCAGCTTCCATATTCCAAAATGAACAACCGGGTTCCACTCAAATTTAGCTCCAAAATCAGCCACTCAAACCATTTTTTCCAACAATTATTTTATTGAAAAATGTGTAGTTAAAAATGAGTAGAGTAATGAGAATGAAAATTTTAATATGTATCAAACAGAGGCTTGTTGATTTATATTTTAATAACATATAATCCAATAATTAAAATATCTTGTAGTAGTGATTTTTGGCTAACAACAAATGTACAAGAATTGTGTAACTCTAGAACTTGAACGGTATCAAGTCAATAGTTTTCGTATTCACTTGAAATGATTTTGCAAGAATATCATTGACAGTGGCCGGATTCGATCCAAAAACATTATCTGCAACTCCAAGTAACTCTCTGGGTTTAGCGATTGAAAGTTAAGAGAGCAACGGTAAGAATTATGTCTTAGGCTCAATAACAGATCGGGCAAAATTATTATAGTAAATATAATGTTATGAGATAAAGTCAATTTATTAGATAATTTGTCTATATATGTAGTTTAGGATTAGAGATTAAGCAAGTTTGTCATTAATTTAGTCAAAATCAAATATTAATTTCAATTACATATTCATAATTACCACACATATTTTGCGAGATATTCTGTTATTTATATTTATAAAACATTTATAAAATTGTCAAACATAGGCATTATTTATTAAAAATTACCGTATATACACTATTTTACAAGTATTAATTTATATTAACATATAATCCAATAATTTAAATATTGATCAATTTTGCATTTCTAATTATATATCTAATTTGTGTATCGAACCATCTTCAAGCAATTATCTAAATATTATCACATTGAAAAAAAACAAAAAAGGAGGAGAAGGAGGAGGAGCAGAAGGAGCAAGAGAGGGAGGAGAAGAAGGAGAAGGAAAAGTAGTGGTAGAAGAAGATAAAATAAAAGTTGTATTGACTAGATAAAAGAAAATGTCCCGAGTCTAACTGGAAGCAACTTTATTAGAATGATAAAAATTTATTGATCACTTCCAACTTTCAATTTTTGAAGCACTTAAGAGTCGTTATTGAATAAAAAACATGAAAGTTCACTTAATTTAGAGACGTATAACATTACCCAAAATTAAAATTATTTTTATTGTCTTTAAGGTTTTGTAAAATATTTATTTTATTATGATTCTATGTTTTGATTAGTATCATTAAGTTCGTGTTTTATAGAAAAATCTTGTTTTCCTTTATAATTTGAACTTAGGGTGGTTGATTGGTCCTTTATTGAATAAAATATTTCGGTCCAAAATGGGTATTCCGCAGAGTCACCTATTTGTTGATCAAGAATTAATTCTAATATTCATGCACGAATGAATGAATCTTGACTATCAAATATTTTGTTAATCAAAGTTTCACATTCAAGAATGTAGTCTATTATTCACGTTATTTAACATTCATTTTCTCTTAATTGAAAATTAAAATATATTGATTTAATATAAATGATTTAACATTTATTGTTATGTATATATTTCTTGGAACAAATTCTAAATATTTCGGAAGAACGTGCAACTCTGACCACTTCTTGCTAAGAATCAATTGATTGTGTTCTTAGTTATTCACAATTTAATTGATCAGAATTCAAGACAGTAGAAGAAATGGAACATTTTATTATTCATCACGAAATAATACAAACAATAATTCAATGAATGAATCTAAATAAAATCCTAAGCAATCAACGGAAAACAATTTCTTAACACGCTTCAAAGACAAATCTTGGTCCACATCATAATTTTTTTAGAAGCTAGAATTTAGAAATGCTGCTTAGAACATAGACTGAATCCGGTCAACAGTCTTAATATCCACTTCAAATGACTTTGCAAGATCATTCGGAATCGCGGGTTTCGATCCAAAAACAGCGTTTGCAATTGTAATAACACCAGGGTTTTAGCTGCTAAGAGCTGCAATGGCAACAACATTTGCATATCCGACGTTACGTTGGAAATGGACAAGCCCCACGGGGAAAACAAAAACATCACCTTTTTCGAGTTTTTTCGTGATGAGACGATTTTCAAGGTTGGAAGTGACAAATCCCACTTCAAGAGTGCCTTCAATTACTGTCAAAATTTCAGTTGCTCAAGGGTGTGTGTGTGGAGGGTTGATTTCCCGTGGTGCATAGTCTACACGAACTATGGAAATTCCAAGAGTGTTGAGACTTGGAATTTGAGCCACATATGGCGATTAGAACTATGGCAAATAACAAATTAACAAAAATTGAAGAAAGAATAAAAAGGAAATACAACAACACAAATATACAGTCCAGGGGTTACACCCATCACTTAAATTCATAAATAATAATAACAATTAGCAAATAACAAATTAACAAAAACAGAAAAAAAATGAATACCTGATAATAGTGATACCTCCACTCCAGACAGCGGCCCAGCCCAAAAGGCCAAAACCCAAGCCTGCGAGGCGGAACCTCCAGCATAGTCCACTAGTCCAGCCTCCGACCCTCCACAGGCCACAAGACCACAGTCCACAACCACAGCCCAGCAGCCTCCAGGAAGCCCAAAAACTCACAGCCCACAGCTCGCCTGCTTCAGCCTCCCTCCACTCATAATCATGGCTCACCAGTCACAACAGCTGCCCAGCCACAGCCAACCAGCCTTCACAATCACAAAGCTCCACTCTCCAACCACCACAGGTCCGTCCACAGCAGCCTCCTGCTCCATCGTCCTCCACTTGGACCACTCCTCCTCAGTCCTCAAAATAATTTCGCCCAAATTTTTCGCCAACAATCGCGACGTGACTGCCCAGAAGAAATGAGAAATGAATTGAAATTGGATTAGATTGGAGTCATTGGACCGATTCCTTTTATTTAGCAAAACCTTAACTGGCCATGGATGATGGATTGGGCTAACAATTGGGCCTTTTTAAAAAAAAAATGAGGCCCAAAATTTTTTAAAACTTCAGCCCAGCAGTAGGAAGCCCTCTCTCCTCTTTCTTCTCTTCATCTTTAGATCTTCTTCCCGGCTTGTGGTCCCTACGCCCAGCGGTGTCTGAAGTTTCCGATGGACCTAGCACGAGCAGCCATGGGGGCTGGCCAAGTGCTAGGTTTGCCCCTGATCATGTGTGCATACTTTTTTGAAACATTTCCCGTGGTTTTGGAGCTGATGTTTCTTTCGGAAGGGTAAAATCTAAACAATGCTTAGCAAAGCTTAAATAATAATTAAAGCTGATCAAATATAATTTTTATCCATACATTCACATTCTGTAACACCCACAAACGATAAGCACTTAAAAGCACTACCAAACAAGCATTAATATAGTGAAGTAGGTGTAATTGTTGAGTTTCATAGCAGCAAAATCAATGGAGCTAGCTACGGTGATTTTGCAACCGTGAAAAAATATGCTTAGACGAGCTCAATTTCGCTGAAATTTTTGAATTAGATCATGGTACTTTGAAATTCGATAGTGCTATTATATAATATATACCTGGGCCATTAGTGTCGGCAACACAAAAATCTTGAAGAGGGCTGGGGTCAGATGCCAAAACAACTGACCAAATTGCAATCAAGATTCCAAAGAAAAGAAAATTATGGGATGCCATTTTTTTAAGTGATTTGAAGATTCGGCAGGTAAGAAATGGAGAAGATGATCAGAAGATTTGAGGTGCAAAACAAACAATAATCCAAGGCCGCTTATATAGTAATTAACATCAGTAATTAATTAATTAATTATTTATTTATTTTTTACATATATAATTGCTTATTATGCAGGCCTAGTTAGCACCAATGAAGAAACAAGACCCTGTCTTCATTAAACCGTGTTGGAAGGCTATTTTGAATGTTATTTATCGATCTTAATTTTGTTTCACATTGCCGGATTGCATATGTAGTGTAATAATTAATTGGGTTGCGATATCGGGCGGAGTTATGGGGACAAAAAGAAAATAATAATTATTATATTGACTGATACATTAAAAAAAGAAAAAAAAAATCCATTAGGAAAAAAATAAATTTCATAGCAAAAAATAAATAAATAAATAAATAAAATTCCCTTACAAAACTTTAGTCCAGACATGCCCCTCCATTGTACCCCAGAGCACATCGAACTTCACGAGCAGAAGTTGAACGTGACCATAAAGATGTAAGTTTTTTTGGTCGTGACATATTCATCGTAGTCTATTTTTCTTTTATTAAAAATAAAACGACCTAGTGTGGTCGATTTATTGAGAGAGAAATTAGTGTAACAACTAACAACTAACAACTAAGTGGAAACAATAATTTAAATGAGACAATTCTATTTTTTTTTTTTTCCGTTTTTGAAGTAGGTTAATGTTGTCCTGACTTGATCTGTGCTAGCTTATCTTAAGTTTGTAGGGTTGGCAGTTCAGGCTACATGCCAAAGTTAGTTAGGGTTCATCCATTATATTCAAAATACTTTTTTGAGTTAAAAGTTGGTATGCTTAAAGATTATAAAAATATATTTGAGATTGATAATTGGGATATTCATTATTTGATGATGCTATGATTGTAATGACTTTTTTTTAATCCAATATTGTAACATTAACGAGGCAAATTTTATTGCACATCCAACTAGAGTTCAAAGCGATACAATGTAGATATAAGAAAAATGTTTATAGAGCTTCTAAGAAAATTAAATATATACATCTATTTTATTATATTTAAAATTCATTAATTCTAATAAGACGTCCATGACTAATTTTGAATTGTGACCATCTTGTTGTTTAAGTTGAAAGCAACTGCATACCCTTTTTACCCACGTGTTATTCTACCCACATGTTAACACGTACAAATAACAAAAAGTGAAAATCAGTACAAAAGAATGGACACTTGGACGTATCCATTTATTAAATGTAAATTCATTAATTTAGATAAGTACTAATGAATTCACAAAATATGAATATGGACATTCAGGAATTTTGAACATATAATTATTTATAAACATTGAATACATGTTACTACAATAAATTCACTTTTAATATAGTAAATTTTGATAGTCAAAAGTCATTTCTTAAGTTATTTTTTTTTCAAAAATGATCGTAAAGAAACTTTTCAAGACAAATTTTCGTTTAAAATTTCTTGTAGTATGTATTTAGAAACTAAAAGATCTACAAAAATAATCTATCCATGCATTGGTGGAACCATATATTAAATTCTCATAAAAATTTCAAAGAAAATATTTCACAAAAATTGAAGTAACATTACCTGTAGAATACAAACATATCCAACAATAAATATGCTATTGAAGAAAAACATAATTGGATTTAAATGAAAGATGTAATTAAATAAATCACATACATTGAATTTATCACATGATGTCATAGAAACAGATGCTGTGACACCACTAATACTATATAGCATTATTCTTTCTTTTTTTGCCCATTCAAACAAACACCTAACAATGAATACTAAATTGTTTCTAATCCTTGATAATCAGACGGCTTTAATTACATCTCATAAATTCTCCAACGCTATAAAACCAGCTCTCAGTGCTTCATCTCTTGCAACACAAAGCTTGCAGCCCACAAACAGTAAGCTTTACAAGTAAAATAAATGGCATCCCATTTTCTTTTGTTAGGATTTCTGGTTGCAACTTGTTCAGTTGCATTAGCATCGGACCCCAGCTCTCTTCAGGATTTCTGCATTGCCGACCCTAAAAGCCCTGGTATTGAATTACTTCGTCTAAAAACTTAAAAGATGTTTAGTAGAAAAAAACTTTTTAGTGTTCATTTATTTATAATTATTTTTGTGTTTTGTATAGTGCTAGTGAATGGCCAAGCTTGCAAAGATCCCAAGCTTGCACAAGCAAACGATTTCTTCTTCAGTGGACTTCACTTGGCTGGGAATACGTCAAATCCAGTAGGATCCAGAGTGACTCCTGTCAATGTGGCTCAAATTCCAGGGCTTAACACACTTGGAATTTCCTTGGTTCGTATAGACTATGCGCCATTGGGCATCAACCCACCTCATACTCACCCTCGAGCAACAGAAATTTTGACAGTAATTGAAGGCACCCTTGAAGTTGGATTCGTCACCTCCAACCCTGAAAATCGACTCATTACCAAAAAGATTCAAAAGGGTGATGTTTTTGTGTTCCCCGTTGGTCTTATCCACTTTCAGCGCAATGCAGGAAATGGTAACACCATTGCCATTGCAGCTCTTAGCAGTCAAAATCCTGGAGTTATCACCATTGCAAACACAGTCTTTGGTTCAAATCCAGCCATTGCCAGTGATATTCTTGCAAAGTCATTCCAAGTGGACACTAAGACTGTGAATATGATACAGTCAAAATTCTAGACTTGTGTCGAAAATTAGAATCAACCAAATTGCATTTGCTGGGGGTCTTGGTTCATTTTCTTCCTTTTCCTTTCTTCCTTCTCCTCTAATCTCTTTCAAACAGTACATTCTCAACATGAATTATGGATTGTGGAGAAATTGNCATTGCAGCTCTTAGCAGTCAAAATCCTGGAGTTATCACCATTGCAAACACAGTCTTTGGTTCAAATCCAGCCATTGCCAGTGATATTCTTGCAAAGTCATTCCAAGTGGACACTAAGACTGTGAATATGATACAGTCAAAATTCTAGACTTGTGTCGAAAATTAGAATCAACCAAATTGCATTTGCTGGGGGTCTTGGTTCATTTTCTTC
>CAIGRL010157441.1:0-13360 GCA_903798325.1 Fraxinus xanthoxyloides
GGAAGATTTTTGTCCAAAATATTTATGCAATTTGATCATCCCTTTACTTAGACATTATATCGGAGCTGGAGCTGGGGAAGCTCAAAGAGAAACAGAAGCCAGAGAAGCGTGTTAATGGCATATTCTGGATTCTACTAATCAATCTTGGATTATATGTGGCAGATCACATGTTTCAGGTTCTAAAAAAAATCTGCCGTAACTAACGTCTTTCTTCATTCTATTCATTCTCTATTCTGTTGTACCATTTTTTTTTCTCGTGTTTTATTTGTGGAATTAGCAATCTTCAGAGGTCTCACCCCAGTAATCAATAAATTATACAGCCTAAAAGATAATTCAGCGACTAATGTGATATCTACTCCAATATTTGATAATTTTTTTGCCTTTCGGAGACGCAATTGCAGTAGTTACTTAACTTGAAAAATATGATGTATGTAAAGCTGTTAGATATGATTCCCGATACTGTGTGATTACTGGACTAGTAAAGCTAATAGAAAACGAATTGCTCTTTTCCAGGTTCGGTGGATAAAAAACCTGTACTTGTACCACAGCCAACCTGCTTGGTACCAGTTCATAACCTCTACATTCTGTCATTTTAATTGGTGAGCCACCGAGCTGTTTCTATTTCCGAATTGAAGTAGGAATACTCACTAAAAACTACCGATGCATGTATTTACAATCTCCGCAATCTTGTTATTTATAGTTTCCTCTATATTGCTTGCAGGAGTCATCTATCCAGCAATCTCTTTTTCTTGTATATTTTTGGTAAGACATTTTTCACCTTTTTCTTCAAGAAAATTCTCACACGTGGGTGCTGTTGAAAGTAGGCATGTAAATATAATGTTGTTTTGTCATCCAGGAAGACTTGCTGAAGAGGAAGAAGGAAACTTTGCACTATGGCTTTCCTATATATTGACAGATGCCGGGTCTAACCTTGTTTCATGGCTAATTCTCCCGAGAAATGCAGTTTCTATTGGAACATCAGGTGCTGTATTTGGACTCTTTGCAATTAGCGTCCTCGTGAAGGTATAGTTATTTATTATATAATTAGTTAACTTTAGCAAGTGGAAGTTCCTATATCAGTATTAACTTGTCTACTTTCTATTCAGATGTCGTGGGACTGGAGAAAGATACTTACTTATATTGGGACAATTTGTGGTAGAGAAGGTATCGCAATCCATATTTATGGTTAATTAGGACTTGAACAATGATTCATGTGACTTGTATTAACTTCTATGTAAACCGGAACTTTCTCAAGATTTTCTTTTCTTGTATTAAGTAAGATCAGAATTACTATGCACAAGTGGGTAAGATCTTGTTTTCGAATTTTGCATTTAGAGTTGGAAATATTGGATTCCTGTTTAGCTTAAAAATTCAGTAGTTCTGAACTTCCAAGGATCAATTAACTATTTAGTAGTAGATTATTTGACGGCGCGTGCTTGGTCTATTGCATCACAGGAATTTGTTGATCTCTCCTTTAAAAATAAATGCTTGCTTGGAAGATTTTTGTCCAAAATATTTATGCAATTTGATCATCCCTTTACTTGGACATTATATCGGAGCTGGAGCTGGGGAAGCTCAAAGAGAAACAGAAGCCAGAGAAGCGTGTTAATGGCATATTCTGGATTCTACTAATCAATCTTGGAATATATGTGGCAGATCACATGTTTCAGGTTCTAAAAAAAATCTGCCGTAACTAACGTCTTTGATACAAAATGACATCTTGAATTAATTACTATGCACAAGTGGGTAAGAATGTATCTTTGATACAAAATGCATACAATTGATCCAATAAAAGCTCATTAAGACAAGCGTATAAATATCATTCTATTGCATACAGCCACAAGTAAGACAGTTAAATCTGTACTTTGTTCGTTAATCTTAAATTATTAGTTGAACCATGTCTTCGGAAGGCTTTACTCGCACAGAGTAGATTTTCCTCTGGCTGCATTTATGCCTTGTGATAATTAGAGATGTTTTTCCCACAAGTTGACTATACTTGTAAGTTGTATTACTACCAAAATTGCGTACTGAGAGGCTAATAACTGGGTGTTTCGTTAGAACTTTTATCGGGCTTGCTTTAATTTGATGCTTGCTTGGCATATCAGGTAATGGAAGCAGCCCAAGCTTCAACAAACTTAGCAAGCAGTTACAGAGGAGTCTGGTGTACAAAACGTGAATCATATAGCACATCTCTCAGGTTTTCTTGTCGGTGCAGTTTTGATATGGCTCATTAGCAGGGTTTCTCCACCGGTGGATGAGAAGAAATAAAGATACAACCTGATACATGTTCCAATTTTGTATCTGATACAGGATGGTTGAAATATATACTGACGTAGTTTTCTGATATGCTGTATGAACGACAACTGAAGTATGCTGATATTGACTTCTGTAAATAAATTTTCATGAAGTGAGTATATTTGTCTCGAGATATGTCTGTTGTTGTATTATAAAGCTTATTTTTTTTGTACATTTTGGTACAAAATTCTTAAAAATTGCTTAAACATTCTCTTAAGCAGCTGAAGTTTCTGCTATTTTTCTTTCTAGGGTAATGAAATGCACATTTTTCATGGATTTAAAGTTAGCATTCTGTACCAGCAAAGGTGAACAAACGTTTGAGTTACACCAACAATAAAGCTTTCGGAAGATTATTGCACTGTAGGAATTGTTGGGACAAGATTTAACTTACTTTTCTTTAATACTGTCGAATTCACTTTACCATTCAAGTAAGAAAAGACGAGAGATTAAGGGATGGAATCCCAATTTTCTTTCTATGTACAACAATCAGTCACTTAAGTTCCAACCATGCCTTCATGTCAATTTCTCAAGCGAAATAATGCCTACTTTTCTTGATGTTTTTGCGTGCCATTCAGTTCAAGAAAAGTACTGTATATAAGGGTGCAATCTGACCGGACATGTAGAGCTGCCCCTGAAATTGCCTCTGACAAACAATCGGAGCTCGTTCCCGAAGCCTAAAAGTCAGGTTCATAGTTTTAGTAGCAGCACACAAGCTCTCGGATGAGTACTCTGCTTCCCTTACCACCATTCGACTTCTTTTCATAGGAGCGGCCGACCCCTTTTGATCACTCACAATCACGTTAGGAATCTGTAATCTTGAAAAAGTAGCATTATCTGCTTCTTTCTGATAAATTTTCTCTAAGCTCTCGACTGGCATCTCTTGCTGCATTTCTTGTGGACGCACTGTGTTTTGCTTCCTAAAACTTATCATTATTCTATCAGCTTCTTTAGTTAATCCAACAGCACGCCATGATTCTGCAACCAACAGAAAAGTACTTTTCTCAGGTCGAACGTTGAATCGTTCCATGAGTTGGATGGTTTCTTCTGCTTTCCATGGCTTCTTGGCTTCTGCATAACCCCAAATTAAGGTTTCAAAAGTCTTCAAATTTGGAGATATTCCACTTTCACACATTTTCTCAAATGCCCTCATTGCAGAGTTCAGTGCACCAGCACTGCACCATCCGCTTATGATAGTGGTGAAGATCACTACATTTGGGCGAATACCAGATTCGATCATGGCAGTCAGGAGTTCTTCGGCCTTTCCCGGCTCTAAGGCACGCACATAACCTTTGGCGAGAATGCTGTATGCATGGACATCGGGTTTTATGCCGGCTTCTACCATATCATTGAAAATTTCTCTGCACTTAACCATATAGCCTGCTGCACTCCAGGCATTCATAATGGTGCTAAAAGTAATCACATCTGGCTTGACTCCAAATTCTTCCATCAAAGTCAAAATCTACAAAATTGACATCAATGTCAAAATCTATGAGATGAAAGAAAAGAATTATGGGCTCTTTACTAAAGCGGGTGTATTTATTTGGGAAGTTTTATGTTCGATATAGAGCATCCAAAATCATTTGAATTCTGAATTTCACTAATAATATTTCAGACAGATACTGGCAAAGCATGTTTTTCTTTTGTTCCCTCAAACAATAAAACATGTGCCGAGGATTGTAAGGATATTGGATCATTTATACTTGTCTTTGAAAATAAGTAAATGACCTATCAACTGCAACATCTATCATTACTTCTTCTAACCGGGTGCAAGAGAGAAACGATAAAAAGGAACTGAACAGAAATCATACAAGAATACTGACCTCGTCAACGCCATCTCTATCTGAAATGTCTGAGAACCCTTTGATCAATGAATTAAAAATGACAAGATTCGGACGCACCCCAAGATCCTTCATCTTGTAAACAAATCTCAAGGCATCCCTCATTTTACCTTCTTTGCAGTATCCGGAGATTATAATGCTCAATGTTCTTTCATTAGGCTGCACATTATTATTCTGCATCTCTAGTATCATTTCTTCAGCCTTTTCCATTTGCCCATTTTGAGTATAAGCTGTTGCTATTGTGTTGTAAGTAATAGCATCGGGTTGTATACCCGAAGCTACCATCTTGTAAAGCATATTCCAAGCCTCGTTAATATTCTTTTTGTTACACCATGCCCTGACAAGTACATTATATGTTCTTAAATTGGGTTTTACATTCTCTTCCTTGGACATCAGTTCCATTACCCTTAAAGATTCTTCGGGCTTCCCAGCAATTCCATATCCTTTTATTAATGTATTGAAAGTGCTAGTAGTCGGTTTCATCCCGTGCTCCTTCATCTTCAATAAAGTTTTCATGGCTTCCTCCATGTTCTCAGATTCAGAAAACGCATTTACAACAGCATTGAAGAAAACTGAATCGGGCTCCATCCCACTCTCTTGCACTTGACGAATGATTGAATGAATGTAGTCAAAGCGTTTCTGAACTGTCAAAGACGCTAAAAGAGTCGTGTATGTTACCAGAGATGGCTTATGTCCCGTTTCAATCAAATTATTAAAAAGGGATTGGGCTTCCTGAGGCTTCCCTCTTTCTAAGAGAATGTTCATCAGTTTTGTCCTTGATCGAACCGTCCTACAACTATTCTCACTCATACAGAGAGTACAGAGAGTAGACTCCGGCATTGGATGCAATTGAATATTTTCATCACGACATGTTTCCTGCAATAAGAATTGGTCATCACCATTTTATAAATGCAAGGTTGAATAAACTTTTTCTAAGCAAACAGGAATTCGTCAAATGGATAGTTCAATACCTTTAATGGCAATTCTTCAATCCACTCTTTCTTGAGTACTGCAGTGCCTTTGAGGTTTCCGTTAATCGTCCCAGAATATACACTCTCTTTGTTGAACTCCCCCTTGTAGCCCATTGTCTACTTTAGGATGCCGTCCACTTGAATGTTTCCCTGTCAATTAGCTTCACAAAACAAAAAGAAAAAGTGAGGACTCTAGTCTGATTCCTTGAAAATCCCACAAGAGTTGCCTTCTAAACTAACTCCCACCTTAATGTTTATTTCTAGTAACAAACTCTGATTATAGAACTTAATATTGTTTATAAGCAAACTTTATAAACTTAGCCAAACATGCTCTAAATTGAGAAGATGAATATAGTCATTGGACTCTAAACGTGAGACGGGAAGTTGATAGCTGGGAGAGTTGAGCATTTGTATCCCACTTGTGCTCTCTCTAGTCTCCTCTCTCAAGTTTACATCTGGACAAACAAAAGGGCTTTTAAGTGTTAGCCGAGCCCGAGCCTACACAGTTTCTAAAATTCCACCTCTTTCGATTAGCCTTCAACACCTAAGAGCCTTCTCATCTCCCACGCTACAATCAATTTCCAATAACTTA
The DNA here is from genome assembly GCA_903798325.1 of Fraxinus xanthoxyloides. Classification (NCBI taxonomy): domain Eukaryota; kingdom Viridiplantae; phylum Streptophyta; class Magnoliopsida; order Lamiales; family Oleaceae; genus Fraxinus; species Fraxinus xanthoxyloides. The sequence continues at coordinate 5,697 of CAIGRL010157441.1, forward strand.
AAATGAAATTGTCATCATCCTCAACAACAAAAACAGTAAGCTAATCGGCTACGTATATCTTTATTCACGTAAAGATTATCTAAAAGTAACAAATCCTCGCGATATTGTCATCAAGTAAACTATTTATCAGAAAGAATTTGCAAAACGATTCTACAGTTTACTGAATCCAAACTTTAAGGGTAAAACATAGAGTAGCCCAACGTACAAAACAATGAAAGCACACACTTTAATTAAAAAATAAACGCACAAAATCAAGAAAATGGCCGAGTCCCAGGCTTGATTATCTTCAACACAATAGTGGAAAAGTAATTATATCAAGAAATGGGTCCCCAGTAAGAACATCATTCCATCAATTTAATCACAAAAAAAAAAAAAGACGAACCCTAAGAATTAATGTATTTTGAGAAGTTCTTACAGTTTTTTGGTACCTGCTGTCTGTACACATACAGAGAGAGACAGAGAAAAGTGGCAGTTTTTTTCCATTTTATATGCATGCAAGAATTAGCAGAAATTGGGGAAGAAAAAAATCTTATCCACATATATTATTACAGGAGAGTACGAGAAATAGATAAGGAGAAATACTGAAGTGAGGCTCAAGAAAAACTTTATTTTTGGATTTTTTTTATTTTCTTGTATAATTTGGATATTGTTATTTGTCTAAAATTACTTTACTTTAGAAAATTGAGTGAAGGAAATTGGATTAAAAATCTACAATTTTTTTAGATTTTCTTTTAAAAATTTATATATTAAAAACTTTTGTATTTGTTCCTTGAGAGTAATTTGGTCAAAAACAATTAATTTAAGAAGGAATATAAAGCACGAACCACAAATTTTTATTTTTACAATAAGATAGGATTTGTTCGGATATAGATACAAAAATTCGCAATATATCATTTTAGTTTTATAAATTCTAACTATGATAATAATATTGATGTTGATAAAGGGATGGAGAAAATACATTGGAAAATGTGTTATTCCAGTAACCTCAAACGGCCTTTAGGAACACAGCCTATGGTTAGTAAATTTTGATAAATATGTAGTTGAAAAATTAATGTAAACTATAATTGAAAACACGATTTAAAAAAAATGGGACCAAACATGGGAATAAACAAGAAAGCATCACATCATGGCATTTTCACATATATGCCTTTCAGCTGTTGTCTCAAGGTACCAAAACTGACAGCATCAAAATTGAAGAAGGCTGAACAGAAAACAAAGTGTAATGTTATTCACGGTGAAGGCTATCGATAATCGTCATATGTGACATATATACGCCGCTTTGTCATTTGATGCATACATAAATGCATCAAATAACAAAACGACACATGTATATCACGTAAGACGATTACTAATAGTTTTCATTATGAATAACATTATTTCTAAACAAAATAGCTCGTCGTCACGGCACATTGCGATTCATTTGGGTTTTAGGAGGCTCTCTTGGTACGCAAGTTTTTCTGTATCAATTTTCTCCAATTTTGATCCATACAAAGAAGGGATCACATCATCGCATTTTCACATAAACGCCTTTAAGGTGTTGTCTCAAGGTACCAAAACTGATGGCATCAAAATTGAAGGCTGAACACAAAACAAAAAGTAATGTTATTCACGTTGAAAACTACTGATAGTTGCCTATGTGACATACATGTGTCGCTTTGTCATTTGATGCCTTAGCCAATAAGAAATTACCACATCAATGTGTCAGATAACAAAGCGACACATGTGTACCACGTAAGACGACTATCGATAGTTTTCATTATGAAAAGCTTTATTTCAAAACAAAATAGCTCATCGTCCCAGCATATTGCAATTCATTTGGGTTTTAGGAGGGGCTCTCTCTCTCTCTTGGTATGCAAGTTTTTTCTGTATCAATTTTCTCCAATTTTGATCCCTACAAAGGAGGGAATTACATCAAACTATGTAGGCTGCAACTATTTCTCGTCCCACAAGAACCAAGATCACGACTTAATACCTACCTAATGCAAACCAAATTCAGACAAAGCCGATTGAAATAATGCTGAGAAAGCCTGTGATGTGCTCCGGTCATCGGTTTTGATCTTTAATTGCGCTTTACATGTTGATGAATTAATGACACACTCCACAAGATAAGTAGAAGGCTCGTCCGCTTTTTGTGCAAAGAAAAAGAACTTGAAGTTCGGGGCTTGACCACCTGAAGCAATGCATTGGATGGAATGACCTTGCATATGCCGTAGAAGAACCTGAGGGCTTGACAATGCAAAAGCTCCTTCTGGGTTCATGGATATTTCCTGAACAAGACGAAGGCAAGACATGATGTATCAGATTACTCGGAGTGCAAGTGTACGAAAAAGATTACATAACTACATCATGATTGGAAAAAAATAAGTGAACAAGAAGTGACGTCTTAAAAACTGTTTATCAAAAGAAGAGAGAAACGCACAAATGATAAACGTTCAATTTGCTGAACCATTATAATGTCTGCCTGCCCTTTAGCAGTTTCGTCGCATTACAAAATTAAAACAAGAAATTATATTTAGATAGAAAATCCCATCTTAGTAATATATTAACGAAGCAGCTAAATAAACATGCGCCCTGGTCATCCCCCACCGACCCTTGACAAACCTGGATATAAGAATTTTTATTTTGTCCAGGTGAATTTAAAATTACTTCCTTGCTTATTATTGGATACATATGCACGTCTTCAAATAGAGATGGGAAGAATACCAGTCATGACTGTATGCATTTGATTCCTAAGGACATATGAGCAGTGATCTTGTCAGAAAAGGACATATAAATACAATCTGGACAAGGGTGACGGGGTGAGCATTATACACATTGAATTTCAGGAGTTCCATTTATCCTTTTAAGATGCTATAAAGCAAACTACAATAGAAAACTTTGCCATTTGTCTCCCTATATTTGGTGCACATAATCTGGAGTCTGAAAGAGAAATGTGCGTGCAAATTAGCACAGAAGCAAAGTTCACAAGTCACATGGAAAACTAATTAATAAAAGTCAAGTTATGAATATTAACCTGTGATGTGGCTACTGGAAGTTGGCGCCATTTCTGCTGAAAACTGTTGGGATCTAGAACAGCTTTATCATTAAGCTTGAAAGCTGGAGGCAAAGGAGTTGGACTAGGCACAACTGGCAATCCTGAGCCAAGTAGGTCATCAATTGCCAAGCTGGCAGGCGTGTTTGCTGAGAGTAGATGGTCTAAAAATACAAGGTCTTGTTGAGCCTGTAAAGCACCTACCATCCTCGAACCATCATATGATGGAGCATTATATGCAGAACTGTTAATAGAACCTTGATTCTCTTCTTTCTCTGAAGCACTCAACAGCAAATCCTTGTCGTTTGCCTCAACTCTCTGAGCAGGAACTACATTATCTGCCAATTCCGTGTCAATGGACAGATTACCAAGTTCTTCCAAGAATGCAAATGGCCCTCTATGTTCCTTATCAGTGGACATGTATGACGGCTGCAAGAAACTCTCATTAGTTACCATGTGCTTCAGATACATAAGGGCGACAGGTGAATATTCTATTCTCAGATGTGCACGTGTGTAGACACTTATGTTCAGTATTTAGCCTGCAGAAGTGAATTTGAAAAATAATCCAATTGTAAATGTAAATATTCAGTCTTCTGGGATTTTTGAATGATTTTCTTATCAGATATGGAGCATTGGAGCTAATGGGTCACTAAATAAGATCTGTCAGCCATCCATCTTCGTCTTTAAATAATGTAAATTATTACCTACCCTATTGAAATTAATGTAGTTGGTTCACAACTTCCAAAGGATATTGGAAGAGAAGTAGAGTTACCTTCTGATACACAACAGAGAGACTGTTGAATTCATCAAAGATACGATCTTTGACTTCACTACTTTGAGTATCTGCAAAGGCTGAAACAGATTGCTTTGGAGGATCTACAACTCGTTCAGCTACAGATACATTATCCTTTGAAAGCCTATAGTAAAATAAGGCCCTATCATGAACATCCTGCAACCATCAATCATTCTTCATAAACTAAGTCTAGTAAAAACATAAAGCGAGATCTTTTAACTTTCCAGAAAATCATGCAGACAAGCCAGACCTGATGAAAATCAGCCAGACCAGCAGCTAAAGCAGCTCCCAGGGCCTTCTGAGTCTCTGGTGGCCTTCTTAAGAAACACTTCATTATTGCCGTAAGAAGATGTAAACGAACCTGTACACACAGGAAACTAATCACTTGAGCAGATTTAGAAGACATCTGTTCATTTGATGACTTGTTGCCAATCAAACAAACAACTTAAAATTACTTACCACTAGTTAAACTTCCTAATTTTCAAGCTAGGAACTTGCTAGAGTGAAAAAATAGCATCTACCTTACTCTGTCTCATAACACATGAAGTGCTCGTAAATGCACAACAAATATATTGCTTGGCATAAACTATAATTAATTGGAGTATTACCAAGAAAAACCATGACGTGACCAAGTATGGATCAACAGTGTGGTACCATTAAAGAAATCTTAAAATTATATAGTTGAGGAAAATCACTAGCACAAGATAATCCCATTTTATTACCTCTGCAGAGTGCTCCTCATTCTCGATAACTCTCTAAAATGTATGGAGCATCCTGCATTTCTTGAGCATATTCCCCTAGCATCCAAATAAGAGCTGCCTTGGCTTTGGTTTCCTGGACAATTTTGCTACTGATATTCCCAACAACTGTGATACAGTCTTGACTCCATTGAGGATATTTTCTGAGAAGATCTTTTACAAGCACCTGTAACAAGAATTCTCAACTTTATTAAGCTGCCTTAATTAAGAAGATTACGGTGCAGTAACACAATTAACTGTTAACAATCAGTATATCCCGAGTGCCGGGCATCTGAACAGAAGAATGAGATGCTTACTAGAGTTTCAGCAGTCACATGTTCCTTTTCCATTTCCAGAAACCGAAGCAGCCGATCAACAATGGCATTTACATCATACTGTTGCAATGCTATCTTGCCAACAGCCCGAATTGATTCTCTTGCCAATGGGATGTCAACATTTGCAGCATATTCACATAGTTCAGTCACTAAAATGGAGTAAAAAGGCCACACGTTAGTCATGCTCAAAAAGGTAAGGAATCACCACTTGACCAGAGAATGATTAGACAGGTTGCACAAGTTCGAGCATTTACACAGCACCATACCCACCTTTTTCATGTATTGCTCTCATTTGCCACAGCAGTCAACATTTCTAGCTTTAATTTTTTGACATAAAATGGTTCGTTGTACTGACAGTAGAAATGCTTGTAGTCTGAAGAGAATATATACGGTGCACGCATCACTAGTAGATGTAGGTGGCTTAATACTGCATATGATTGCTCAGGACTTCCTGAGCTCACTAGAGTGAGAAGAGGGGCTTTGATACGTTCATACACCTGACAAGAAAATTCAAAAAAAAATTCAAGAGTAGACAAGGCTAAATTGCAAGGGAATTAACATGCTACTGATATAAATTTGTGCAAATGAATAAATACACTGATGATATAAATACTTCTGTGCTTCGACGTTAACTTGTGAGATGTCATAAGAGCATGTCAACAGAAATAATACTACACAAGAAAAATAAAATTCAGCAGAAATAATGAGGCAATATTGTGCCGTGGAGAGCACCATCTAAAACAGCATCTTGCAGAGAAAGGTTTACTGCAAATGATATAACGTAATTTACAGCTAAGGTAAAACAGAAAACTTCGTATGTGGTATACTTAATCTGAAGCAAAAGGGTTTAGAATTTGGAATGAGGACATTCCTAAAATTGATTTAATTATATTCAAGATTTGAGGATTATTCTTGGCTTGATGTGCACCATTATCGCAGGACTCAAAACTGTGCAGAGATTAAAATCTGTAAAATATCTTTAAGATTCATGCAGTTGATGGCATGATATGTTGAAACGATATTTTTGATGGTTTTACAATGCAGTGACTTGCCGACTGTAATGGTGTTACTTCAGCAAATCCTCCAATAATAATCATGTATTATGCGAATCAATGAGATCTAGATGTGTATAGGAACTTCCGCTTAAAAGAGAACCGGGAGGTTTAGAAACAAGTCTAAGACGCGATGGAGATCAAGATAAGAATAAAGATAGAAATAGATTTTAATTAGGATTTCAAAATAGAGTTTGATACAATGTTTATCGGCCAATTGACTATTCTGATAGCGAGGATGATGAATTACATGTAGTATTCCCACCTAAGTCAAACAGTCCACCTATCCTCAATTCCATGCTGAAATTGATCTTGCCTAATATTTTGGTAGACTCTAACGTTGGCTTTTCTATGATTTTACTTCAACTTTGTGATGCTTCCCGGGTTGCCACGTTTTTCAAGGTCATCGTTCGTTCACACACTTATCGAGAGTCAGATGTTACCTACTAATTATCGTCATGTTGCTTTAGCTCCATACTTTATTTCTTTTCGTGCCAAGTCTAAAAAAAAAAAAAAAATTGTTTTCAATCATGGAACTTATGAGCTTACATTTGATGCACTATTTAGGCACATATACTTGATAATTTTTATGCCTTGTCATTTACTTGAACTTAAGTTTTTTGACTCGCCCTTACACTTAAATGGAGGTAATGTTTTCAATATAACAGAATAGTTTACTTCTCGGGGCACATTCGAGCTACCGGTGTTACGCCGATCAGTTTTTCGCAGCCCAGTCTACCGTGCTAGCATTTCATGAGGTGAATTTCATAGTAATTTTTGTGGATGAGTTGCACATGTTGTTGCTTCTTGAATTCTTTATTGTTGCTTGGTTAAAAGGAAAGATAAGCCCCCTTTGATCAATTCGGATGCTTGAGAATGTTTTTCAAGTTCAATTATTGATATCTACATGGTACCGTTATTTGGCCGGAAAAAGAGATCGTCCCCCTTGTTAAGAAGTTGCAGTCTATCTCGTAGGATTTGAGTTCTTTTAGCCGAGGAGAAATTGTAGTTTCCAATTTGGATGCACATTTTAGGAAGCATAATTAGAGTATGATGTAATAGCTTTTATAGAATTTCCTTACTTAGAATGGGTCTTTTGAAACCCTTTATAAAGGGCTTATGCGATGTAATTGAGACCAGCTTTGATATATGAAATAAACCAATTTTCTCCCCCAATTACAGTCCGGCCCTCCTTTTTTGTAAAATTATACATTCTACCCCAAACTTTTCACACCATGTACAGTGTAAAATCACCTTACTTGTAACCATTTTTTTTTATTTTTTTTCCTCTGATTTTAAAAGTCGTCTCTTTCATTTTTTTTTTTCTTCTTGTTCATTTTAAAAAGTCTTATTTTTACTCAAAATTATGTAAAGTCTTTGTCGTAAGAGAACTATTCTAAACAAGTCAAACAAGTCAATATAGTAATTAATAATAACTCAATCAAATTCGATTAAAAATGGTCAAGATTCACATTCATTATATCAAAATCAAGAGAACTTGGGCATATATAAATAAATACAAGGGATCGTTGTATTTGAATAACAACGTAATGCATATTTAAGCTTTTCCAATTCTAATAGAAGACATAATAAGAATAATTATAAATTCAAATAATTTAATGAGTTTTGCTTCTCTTACAGTTTTTGTACAGAGTCACCTTCACAGTTTTTCAAATTTTCAGACGTGGCAGAGTACAGTTAAAATAGATCCGGCCC
>CAIGRL010157464.1:0-14207 GCA_903798325.1 Fraxinus xanthoxyloides
TGTAGGGTAGAGAGAGAAGCATATTAATGTCGGCAATGGTAAAAATCCTACTTTATGTCAATAATTTGGTAATAAATTGGACTCTTGTTTGGTAATTACACCCACTGGTTTTTATCTTTTGTTACTGGGAAGCTTCAAAATCCTGTAATGGTACAACTTTTGGAAGCAGTAAAAGATGGTTAGAGGGTATAGTTCCTTTGATTTGCAAAGGTAGAAAAGTTTTCAATTTTATGTAAGTTAAAAAATAAAAATTGAACTACCTTTATATAAATATATTTTTCATAAAATTGGTAAAAAATAAGTTTAAAATGATTGTACCATGAAATTTGAGGTTACGAACCCTCGTAACTTTTTCCATGCACGGCGATCAGGATAGGTCTTTATAAGTACTTTTTCTGGTTTTCTTTTGAGGCACTAACAAAGCCCCCCTTTTTCCAGCTTCAGTCCATATAGAAATTACTTATCAGTAAATAAGTATATTTTAAAAAATTATACTTTTTGTTGATACGCAGTAAATAAGTATAATAATTTATATTTATTTAAGTAAAGATTTAAGTTTATAATAAAATGTCTCAATTCATTTACGGGAGTGGACAAAACATTTTGCTTATTATTTACGCATAGCTGCAAAGCTATCACGATAACGATGTAACGAGGGGCAATTGTGTGCGTTGTAGTATTCCTAAATGACAAGTGATGGTGTATTTAACGTGGCATTACATGTCCTCTACGTGGCAAATCAATATATTCAACAAATGAAGTGAACATGAAGACTATACACAACTCTTGTTATCTTTGTATTGGATGATTATTTGAAAAAATGTAGTGTATATATATCATGTATGTGCATGTGGGCGTGTAACATGTTGCCGAGAAAGTTATATTTTCAACTTTATAATATTCAATAGAGATAATATCCTCCTTTCTTCTTTTTCACAAATCATAAATACAATCTTTCAGTTCAAAAAAATAACACTAACCTTTCATATTATTAAATTTGATTATTACATGCACTCTTTACCACTTTTTGAGATCTATATCATCTAAAGTGTTATTGAATATTGATATATCTAAAATACTCTTGTAAAGAAAAATGTGATTTTCTACAATTACTTATAATTTAGGCCATGTTTGTTTCGGATTTAAATCAGCTTTTAATTTAAGTCTAAGTTTAAGTCAAACAATCAATATTAATTATATCTTTCATGTGTCTCACAACTTTTCAACCACACATTTTAAAAAACTTCTATCACAATTTACTTAAAATCTAATTTTAATACACACCAAACACTTACTTAATTTGTTCCATTTAATAATTAATTAATACTTTAAGACACTTCTAAATGTGCATGCTAATGGAAATCTTTATTTCAAATATTTGGCGTCCAACGGGGGCTAAAAATGAAACTTTGCCTTCGTTTGATTCTTATTATTATAAAATAAGAATTAAAAATATAGTCATTATTGGATCCACACAAGAGATAGAAATTCAAAATTAATGATTTGATGTATATATATATATGTCGTATTTTTTCATTTTTATTGATGGAAGATGAGAATCATGTAGAGGCATGATTTTTTATTACTGCACGACAAGCCTAGATGGGCATAGATTTGTAGAGTTAAAATCAAAAAAAGATAGCAGCATAAAAAGCCGTGCACATGATTGGATGCCTAATATACGTGTCGATTTAGAGCCGTAGCTTTTTGGCACTTCGTTTCATAGTTTAACTTTTGTGTGTTAAAGTTTGGACATCCGCAATTATTCAAATTTTAACAGCGACGTAAGTCAGTGTTTGTCTCACGCTTATATTTGTATGGTTAAAATTTTTATATATTTGAAAAATACTTAATATAAGAGCATGTTTGGTTTTGCTGTCATTGAATTTTATGGAAATTTCAAAATGATCGCTAAACTAATTTTTTCATATTAATTGTCAGTCCCTCATTTTTTCACAGTTACATAAAATATCACCTAGGGTGTAAGCATTAACCTAAAAACCTATTGTTATGTTAGATTCAAACTTGAACACAATAACGTCAACTAGTACGTTATATTAGACAAAGTCATGTTGATTTCACTTAAAAGGTGTTAGGGTCAAACACGTATTTTTCATATTTAGCTTGCGAATTCTTGTAGGTGAAGCAATTTTCTCTCGAGGATGGCTTGTAATTTTTACTTGTATTCATCTTTGATTCGTTTTATTGATGAATGAGTTTGGAGTTTCAATGTTAATTTTATTTTTTACGCCCTTAAACTTTTAGAATTCACACATTCATTCTCATCAAATACTATATTCATTCGATATTACGCTTGCCATTATTCATAAAGTCAATATCATAAGAGAAAGAGTAAAATACCAGTTTAACCTATTTATTGTAATTTGAACGTTTAATATTAAAGATAATTTTATCACTTTTAGGCTTTACCCTCCGATTGGGAAGAATTTATTGTTATATATGAATAAGTGAATGATAAGTAAATAATACCTATGAATTTATTGGAATGTGTGGTTGAAAATGAAGTTTGATTATTTATAAATAATTTTAAATTTTGCCAAACTGAGGCTTAACATTTTTCTATTTTAGTAAATTAGAAGGTATGTAATTTTATTGAAGAGGAATTGGCTTCGAATATTGGGACTATATATGCACTCTCAAAATTATCTTATCACGTACTAATTAATTAGTCTCTCACAACTAAAAAAACTCTTAACGAGATTTGATCAACATAATCGATTAATTTCAACTCACGATTTTCTAAGGAACTCTATCAAAAGTCTATCTCGAGCTCTATCAAATTCACGAACATTTGATAACACTAGCTAAAGATCAAGAGAATCGCAGATATAAACGGTAGATGGAGACATTTAGTAAAGAATATATTGTGCTTACATTAAATCATTTTTTTAAATTTGCATAAGCTAATTTCGATCCTCGTATCTCATTTTTGTCCCATGACTACTGACTAAGAAATATTAATATTTTTATCCATTATCCTAAAAACTATATATAATCCCAAAATAACAAAACACTAAACATTTGTTTGAGTCCCATTTTTTGGATTAATAAATTTTTATTTAATAATTATTTAATGAATGTGGAATTAAAAGTAGTGGATAATTTTAAATTATATATAAAATTATTTTATTGAAAGAATATATCTATGGTGATAAGTTTTTTAAAAAAATAAAATAAAATCAGGGGTATATTCCATTCCATCTCATTCTCACTATCCTCGTAAAGCAAATCGACTTTTTCTTTTTTCTTTTTCATTTTTTTTTTATTTGGTGATTTTCAGGGTTACGATTTTGGCTAAATTATCGCCCAGACTTGTGATATCATTTCCCAAAGTTGCACATGCCTCTTGCATTTGCCTTCTGATCTAGGAACGACCTTTTCATTATTTCTTTATTATTTTTTTCTGGTACTCAGACCATACACGTGTTATATAAACGTGTGCAATCTGCATAAAATTCATCATTTTAAGTGCTAGAGTCTGGTCGATAATAATTTTAAAAAGTCATATAAATTTCTGGAATAATTTTTTTTATTTAACAAAAGAAAAATTGGTCTAAGATAAAATTTTCAAGAAATAAAAGTAAAATTAAAAATAGAATCCCTGCCAAACGAGACCTATCCATTAAAAGAGTTAGGTGGTGGTGTTGAAATACAAAGCGATTAGAATAAGCCCTTGTTTAAGTCTTATTTTAAAGAAAAAATATATTTTAGAATAGTAATTTTTTGGAGAATGTGTAGTTAAAAAATAAGAAAAAGTCATCGATTTACGTGTAATATTATTTTATAGAAAAATATAGTTTAAAATGAATTTTTGTAAGAATGAGATTCAGACGAGGGCTAAATGTACGATAATAATTTGCCATAGTTCGTGATGATTGATCAACTAAATTTTCTTTCATGAAAATCGACCGTCTTGTTCTTCAAAGCAGCGTATAAAGAAGAATGATATGCGAAATAACAATTTTTTTCCAAATATATTATTGCATGCTTTCGTTTGGCCCTTATTATTTGAAATTTTAATGGTTAAAATAATAATATTATTCTTTTGAAAAATATGTGGATAAAAAAAGAAGAAAAAGTTTTGACATTATATTTAGAGCGTGTTCGGTAGAAATTAAAATCGGATAAAATTGAAAAATTAGTCGTTATCGTTGATTTTTATTAGATGAGTAGGATCTAATAACGACTATATTTTCAATTTTAATTGGATTTTGAGTCATACTGAACATATCATTGATATTATTTTATTGAAAAATGTGTGATTTATAAAAGTGAAGAGGATGAAGAATTATAATTCTTTGCTGGTAGAGAAACAAAAAGAAAAGAGAATCTACTTTTGTTGGATTTCCCAAAATATCCCTATATGTCGTAGAGCTGTCAAAGTGAAAGTGTGGTCCTCTGCATGAAGTGGGTCCCAGGCATCACTTTCAAAAAAAGTGGGGTCACATGCGTTTGTGGGTCCCATTGGTGTTGAATACCAAGCGGTCACATCACTTGGATTAAAATATTGAAAGGGTAAAGAGATAGGAATATGTACAAATCCTTTGATTGGTGACACTTTATCTGCTCCAATTGATTTTCTTTTATCGCACGCAATTTTGCTGCTACAAAAAATAAACTGTGAGACAAATGATGATAACGACACCTGTGGTTCCACAGCTTCTTGATGGTATCATGCCCTAGCGAAATTCAGCGATACATACAAAATTCAAGAATATGACTATAGGATGATGTTTTGTGTGAACTAAAATTAAATTTTTAGTAGATTACGATATAATTTTCTGAAATGTGAGATAAAAAGATGTGGGACCCATAAAAGATGTGACTGATATTGATTGTTCGACTTTAACTTAAATTAAAATGTGCCAAACAGGGCCTAGATAAGTGAAAAGTAGAAACGACTATTTAGTTGTATTGGTACCGAGGGATGGGGTGATAGCGTTATTTTCAAAATCCTTGTTTGCAATTTTTGGTAACAAGAGGTGGATAAAAAGTGAGGAGATGTCTTCTTAACTTTTGAAAGGTAAAAAATAAATGTATATAACCACAACTAAATAAAAGCGCCTGTAGCTCAGTGGATAGAGCGTCTGTTTCCTAAGCAGAAAGTCGTAGGTTCGACCCCTACCTGGCGCGTTCAATAATATATATATGTATTTTTTTATCAATTTTGATTTCTCTCTGTTTTTGGCTATTTAAAACATCTAATAATCAATAATTTACCATAATATTATTGTTTTGTACTTTTTTTTTTTTGGTCTTATAATTAAAAGAATAAATATATTATATTCAAAACACAGTTTTTTATTTATTACATCACATTTATGGTCCTCAAAACATTGTTTATTGTAAATATATGTTCCAAATATTGTGTCGAGGAATTCTCATTTTCAACATTTCATTAAGCAACACTTCTCATCCTTGAATGACTTTTATCAAAATATATTTTTAGGTCTTTGAAGAAAATATTTTTTCTCACTTTTGCATTCTTTGTTTTCTAAAAGAATAGATGAACGAATAAGTCGTTTGACGCTCTCTCAACAAATTTAAAAAAAGTTGGAGACGTAAGTATTATAAAGAACAAAGATTCATAATTTTTAAGTACAATTAAAATGTGAAACCAAAAGTAATAAAAACTGTGTTATTAACATTTAATTAATTATTTATACCTTCTCTCCTAGTTCCTGGCTTCGAGATATTGAAGAATTTTTTCACTCTCTCCCCTAATTCTTTTCCTTTCTTCCTTTCTATTCACCTTATTGTGGTTGCAAGTGTCATGTCCTAATAACGGATGCACAAAAATAGACACGTCAACACGTAATTTTTAAAAACATAATTCTAGAGGACGATAATTCTTTCATATTTGTATCGAGATCAATGATCATGTCGACAAAACTTTCAAAAAAGCACGGCCGATAGGACAAAAAAGGAGCCATATTTACAGTTCTAAACATGTTAAAGCTTACTTTGTATGAACATGACAGACGACTATCCACAGGTTAATTCACCTTTTAGAGCACAGGCAGCCCTTTGAATGGCCCTAGCAACTCTCCAGATCTCATGCCGGATGGCTGCCTGCCTTTCTTCCTCGTCCAGTCTCGTGCTTTGAGAAGTCGCGTCAATTATTCCAGGAAAGAAATCGATCTTGCTTCCGGTGTCACCATGGGGTCCATATATCTGCATTGAACAGGTAGAACATTCAGAGTTAGTATTGACAAAGAGCCAATAAATTAATGGCCTAATTCTAACGAAGCACAACCATAATATTTCAAAACTTTCAACACGAGATATTTCTTAAATACAGAATACATGTACAATTTCAAACTCAATTTTAACTACACATTTTATTAGACCCACGATTTTTATTGACATTTCAACTACACGTTTCATTAACTTCTATCAAAATCTAATAAAAATCTGATTTTTAACTAAACCAGACCGGGGCTAAATTAAAGAAAACACAATTCAGCTAGGTTAAAATGCTTACAAGATGCTTGCACCATTGCCTGCCTTGAAGGCCATCCGAGTCTAAGAAGCCTCTTTCAGCAAGCATTAATCGATCATTTAACATGCGCTTCCTCAAAACCAAAGATTCATCTAGGTTTTCATTCTCTCTCAGTTTCTGCAGTCACAAAAATTAAATTAACAAGATGCATCGAATCATTTTCCATGCTTCCACGGTCACTTCTCCTTTCCATTTTTCCTTCATTGGCGATTATTCACTTCTCTATATAAATATCGCAAGGCTAGTTAATCAAGTGCATATTTGGTATGTAATATTAGACCATATCAGACAGCAGTACAACAAAGAAGATTTAGCTTCTTTATTTTTACTACTGTCGACTGTCTATTCAACTTACTAAACATGCCACAACTGTGTTATTTTTTCCTTTTCTATTATGTGAAATGAAAACTTTCAACAAGTTAACCTTGGCATCCTCCTCGGTTTTATTAGCAGCGGCTGTGAATTCTTTGATGGCAGTAGCAATAGGATGCAACGAGATTCTCCCTTCCAACAAATTATTCAACACATTTTTATACTCCTGTAGAAAACATCAAGTAAACCACCAGAAGCGAAGAAAAAAGAGATGGAATGAACGTTCTGAGATTGAGTACCTTGAAACATAGATCTTTAATGGGAAACTTTGTAAGATATATTTCTATGATGCAACTCAGTATTGCGTGACGTTATTATTAGAGAAAATAATAAAGCAGTGTGCAAAGTAGAATTCGTATATGTTTTAACATATATATAGCGAGAAACGGATGGCTATGCAAAGTAGAATGTTATTGACAGCATATTAACGACCCAAAAGATTTAGAATTTGAACATTGGCATAGAAGTGTTTCAAAATGCTAGAGATTTTCACCAACTTCCAAGTGAAAATTGATTGTGATAATGCATGTTAAAATCCAACAATATAATTTCCACAGTCGATTCATGCACAATTTTCAAAGAGTAACTTGTTTTACCTAAAAAATTAAAGAAACCGAAAGACAATCACAGAAAAATTCTCTACCAGCAATTCAGTAGCGTAAGACAGGTAGTTAAAAGGTAGAACTGGATCATCAGCCAAATGAAGCGCAAGAAGTCCCCACATGCCTGTCACTGAAGCAAATAAAGGAAAGTCATGAAATCTCAAGAATCCAAGACCATACTAGAAAATCATAAATAATCAAACCTAGGTAAACAAAAAGCCGAAACCACAAACAATTTCAAAGCAGGAACAAAATAAAACCAGAAGCTACCTGCTATGTGCCGCTGAAATGATGGATCGCCAAATTTCGTCATCCAACTATAGGAGTCATAAGCTGTGTGATAGACTGGAAAGTCTGCATGAAATTGAAAATTATTACAAAAATCATTAGCACAAAAACTACTCCTTAACGAAAGTTACATGCAGAGCAAGGTTCATGTTAAAAATTTCTCTCTTTTAAAGTTTTCGATTATAAGTTTTTGCCAAAAAGTGATTGTGTTAAATGCATTAAAGTGGAAGAGAAGTACCGCTTCCATAATATAAATCAATAGAAGGAACCCCAGCTTGTTGCAAAAAAGGAGCAAAATCCGAATCAACTCCACTGAGTCTCTGGATCTGCTGCCCAAACAATTAAATAATAATAATCATGCCAATATTCTTGAGGACTTATATTTGTATTGAAATCTAATCACACTTAGTAGCATAGAATATAAGTTTAACTTCGATAGCTATGAATGATGGATCAATGAATAACCAAAGAGACAAAATGTTATTGATTAATTTATTGTCAGATACTGTGTGTTTTTTGTACAAAGTATTTCATTCCTTTCGCTGCATCAGTTTTAGAGAATTATAGATGACATGGATACTGGTCCTATTATTTGGAATAAACTCATTGTGAAATATCTAATTTTCCTCAGGAACTGATTATTTTATTCATTTCACGTTATCACTGCAAATTCTTTCCTTTTCAAAGACAAATCATAAATCATCGGAAAAACATGATGTTTACAAGATCCTTAAGACAGAGAAGATCGTACATTAACATACACAACTAAACATAGGGATGGATGCTGCATAAATATTTGATTGGCAACAAAAAGGATGTCATAAAATGAACTTACATTGATACCTTTACTGGCAGATCTCCACCGTTCGTATAAAATTACGTTGTTCAAGTCAGGATCCTTAACCTGATTAGGCATGCAAAAAAATTGCAAACATTTAAGATCACCACTGCCTAGAACGCGCAAAATGAAAGCGCAATTTAAGGTTTTATTTGCTTGTTGAAGTTACTTTATGTACCTTCTTTGTCACTTCGACAAGAAGATCGTCTAGCTGAGGAGTTGCCCTAGCGAAAAACCCAGGCCCTTGAACTGCACAATCCACATTAAGGTAGGCTACAGATTTAGAGCCAAGATTCACGAGGTTTTGCTCCACCCATTCTGTAGATCCAATCTGAAACCATGCGAAGAGAATGAGCAAGTTGATTTTGGGTTTCAAAGAAGAAGCCTATAAATTGTCGGGCCCTTTCAAAAAGCTGCAATGTATATTCGAGTGTGGAGGGAAAAAATGGACAAACAACTAAGAAGATTACAAGCACGGGGCATTTTCCAGAGAATGAAAAACATTTTTAAGTACTGACAATTGAATCAAATGAACCTCTAAAATGTTCTTACTGCACAACAGGGTTTCCTCGTGCAAATGTGAAACAGGAAGTTGTGTTTGGCTAAGCTTAATAAAATAAACTCGCCTTTTTCGACGGTAAGACGTACTGTTAAAAAGAGACATTTTCTACAGAAAATCCAAAAAAATAAGTGACTGAAAACACATCAAAGATATTTGGCAAAAAAGTTACTTGAAATTAACTTTTTAGCTAAGCCAAAAATGCTAACTTGGATGTGTGAACACCGCCTCACGACCTGTCTTCATCAAGAAGTGAAGCTTAATTTCCAAAAATGGACAGATGTTCACAAGAAACTCTTTCACATCAAAAAGTTATGCAAGTGTCGTAGTCTTATATCCTTTTATTCAAATGCATAATGCCATCGAAGATAGAGATTATCCAATGTCGCCTCATTCTACCCTCAGATGGTGCTATAACATGAGAAAGAATATTACCTACCATCCCAAATTCTTCAGCATCCCAACTGCAAAGAACAATTGTTCTTCTCGGTTTCCACCCTAAGCGCAAAAGTCGGGCATATCGACGAGCAATGTCAAGTAGAGTAGCAGTACCACTATTTGGGTCGACAGCACCATAAGTCCACGCATCTCTATGGTTGCCCAGAAGCACGATCCGATCCGGCTCTTCTGATCCCCTTATGACACCAAAAACATTATGGATGGTTGCCATCTTTTGCTCACCCTGAATAGAATGTAACACACAAACAACTTACACACAATTTAAACATAGACATGCCCACGTGTAAAATTGGTTAACAAGATCTCTGAAACAGCTAGATTCTTTCTCTCTGTCACACACCAAAAAAAAAAAAAAAGGTATGTTAATTTTGTATCCTTAAATTAATGGCGAATATTCCATCAAACATAGCAAAACCAAAAGGCTCAAAACTAGCACAAATTTTAGCCAGAGAGATTAGTAAAACAAGTTCTATCAATGAACACATTTCCCAAAGTTCATTCGTTTGCTAAAAAATCATTATCAGAAACAAAATTACACGATTGCCACCGGAAAACAACTAGTTACCTCAAAACTTTTGTTAAACACTGTCCCTAAAGTCAATTTTGCATCAAACTCATTCCAAAACCAGCAAAGANACACACCAAAAAAAAAAAAAAAAGGTCTGTTCATATTGTATCCTTAAATTACTGGCAAATCTTCCATCAAACATAGCAAAACCAAAAGGCTCAAAACTAGCACAAATTTTAGCCAGAGAGATTAGTAAAACAAGTTCTATCAATGAACACATTTCCCAAAGTTCATTCGTTTGCTAAAAAATCATTATCAGAAACAAAATTACACGATTGCCACCGGAAAACAACTAGTTACCTCAAAACTTTTGTTAAACACTGTCCCTAAAGTCAATTTTGCATCAAACTCATTCCAAAACCAGCAAAGACAACAACAAATGACTGTAAACGTCCAAGGTCAAAAGCATACAAACATATATGTACGTGTAATGTTTCATGTGGAGTTTTCTGGTTCTGTTTCTGTTTCTGTTCAACTTAGCACATATATAAATGCAACACGAATTTGTACTGTGTATATAATTTCTGTGTATGCATTCACATATAATTCATTATGCACACATTAAAAGAAACCAAACATACGTGAGCAAGAAAACATCCTTATACATCATCACCATCAGCTATAATTATAAACAAAAATCAACCAACTAACAATCTAACCTCGTATTCAAAGTTGAGCATGGTCGGGCCAGGCCCCACCCGTCTAATTCTACCATTTAGGCTATCCCTCCACTCATAGGGCACAATGGGCCCTTCCAATGAACTCAGTATACTCTCAGCCACCGCCTCTGCCACCGGCAGCGATGGAATTTTGGGAAACTTCTGAGTCACCCGCGGGTCACTTGGGTCCAGCTTCTCGCCGCCATTAATTCCTGCCCATCCTGGAGTCAGAGGGTCCCCAAAACCCTTCATTACAGTCCCTCTTTCCACACCCCCACGAAATGAATTATTAATATCACTGAGGGGCCCACTCTCGGTGTACATAAGTACCGCCGCCACTCCGTGCGCCGCGGCATTTTCTACCACCTCGTACCTGGACAGCCCACAACCACGGCGGACTATTCCCACGCACCCCTTAACCTCCACTCCATTCGCACTCAGCGCACGGTAGTCCTGTTCTCTCCCGTAGTTCAGGAACACCGCCTTACCGTACGCCTTGCCGGAGGGGGAGTATGCGTGGTACGGCATTACGACGCCGTTTTGAGGGACGTTAGGCTCGGACAGAGGGAGGGAAACAGTGGTGCCATTGCTAAATTGCGCGGAAACGGACGAGTGCTTAGGATAAGAAAGGAGTGTAGAGTAGTTGGCGAAACGGGTCTCCAGGCCATGGGCTTCGAACTGAGCTTTGACATACAGAGCGGTGTTGATGGCAGCAGGCGTGCCGGCGAGATGTGGTTGGAGGGTGAGGTGGTGTAGGTAGGCGGCGATAGTATATTCACTGGAAAAAGAAAGGAATGCGTTTCTGTAGTACAGATTTTTCACGGCGGAGGCGGCGGTGTGGTGGTTCAAGTGGCTGCGAACGGTGGTGTAGACAACTATAACGGAAACCGTCAAAATGAAGAGGAGAGTGCATGAGGGCTTAGCTAAAATCGCCATTTTTGAACGAAAAAGCTTTGAAGGTGCTAGCTTGGAGATTCTGTGTGCAAATCCACAATAGGTATTACTCAAATACAATGTTTTGAAAGTTCAGGTTTTGGCCAGTAACTGTCGGACTGTGAGACTGCTCATATACCAATTTGAGAAAAAAGTTGTAATGTCAGCTATTTTTCGACTAGCAAGATTATCATATAAAGAGTACACCTTTCAAATAGTCACATGATTAGTATATATTCAACTTTATGAAATTATTAAAGTATGTCGAGAACATCAAGATTTGAGTCATACTCCTTTTGCGACTAGCAAGTTAGACCTAAAATATCAGATGAATTTTGCTACGTGTACAGAAAAACGGTTAGAAGTTACAAATGATAAAGTATAATGTGACATTATATAAGTTTTAATGTACATGTTACGTTGTCCATATTAGTCGTCACATAGTTCTTACATATCCGAAATTAGTTTTTAAAGTGGACAATGCCTAAAATATAAATGTTAAACTTATTTTCAAGAGCATCATGATTTGAGTTGTAGTGTCGGCTATTTCTTGATTAGCAAGTTAGTACTATAAAAAGGATTTTAATTATATTGTCAAAGATTTTTGTATATCTAACTTTATAAAATTAGAAATGTGGATGGTGCATAAAATGAAACGTGTTTACATGATCATCAATAATTGAGTTGTAACGGTCGACTATTTTCTCGACTAGCAAGTTAGTATTATAAACGGTGTAAATATTAGATTGTCACGTAATTCTTATATGGTTGCAGTTTTTAATGTGGACGGTGCCTAAAATATTAGAGTGAGACAGGTTTTAAGGAAAATCGAGGTTTGAATTGTTTTTGTTGGAAGTTATCGTAACTTTTTTTTTCCTTTTATAGACATTAACTTGTTCGGGTTTGATATCCTACCCACAATGAAAAAAGGTTATTATGCACACAATAGGCGTGACATCGCATCTTCACTCGCGTGGCAATTAGATATTATCATAATCACAGTAAACATAATAATTCTTGCTCAGCGTGAACAGGAGATCATCACTATTAACTTGTTATTCCAACAACTGTTAAAACCATTAGTGCAATTTGTTCTTAAGTCCCTGTTTGTTGGTCATTTTTATTTTTTTGGAAAAATGTTGTTTTGAAGAGTGAATTAATGATGTGTGGTTAAGAAATAGAAAAAAAACTTTAGATTTACGTACAAAATATTTTATTATGTGAATGTGGTTGAAAATACATATGTAAAAAAATGAATTTCGAATGAATGAAAGATAAATATTGGCTAAATTTCACGCAATTTCTCTCCCTCTTCCATTGTTGCGTCTGTTTGATTTCCATTCTTTTCAACATCTTTTTTTCTGCAGTATCATTTTCAACAACATATTCACATAATAAAATATTCAGCACTGAAACACAATTTCTTTTTACTTTTTAATCGTACCTTTTTTAAAAAAATACTGTTCCAAACTTCCTTTTTTTTTTTTTTTTTAAGGAATGGGCACCAAACGGGTATTTTTGTTTATGAATTTTGAAAATGTTTAAAAGAATTTATGATTTGATATACGAGAGAGTATCAGAAAAGAGAAGGCAAAAGGACACAATTTGTGTCAGTTCAGGCTCTTTGAGTCATTGGAGGTGTCCACATCCACTCCATAGTGGGTCCAAACATTTCAAGAATAAAGTCACTTCTATATCATTTTATACATTATAGTGTACATCATCATCTTTGTTGGTAAAATGTGATTGATCAAACTTTTGTTTTTTTCTTAAGCCGTCAAATAGTAACTCGATAAGTGACGAAGTGTGTACTATAATGTACGTCAAGCATGATTGTCATTTCAATATTCCCACTACTACTACTTATCATTATTTTAAGGATATGTTTAAGTCACATTATTTTGAAAGAATGTATTTTGAAATAGTAGATTGATAGAGAAAGAAAACAAAAAAAAAAATTATTGATGTGATGGAAAATATTATTTTATTAAAGAACGTGTAGTTAAAAATGAGTAGAATAATGAGAATTAAATTTTTAATATATACAAAATAGGGGCTAAGTATAAAATTGGTTGTAAAAAATTGTAAGTTTGATCAGTGACGTGATACTGTTACGTCAGTAATGGGCAATATAACTCTTCCTCACTATGAGATCATTTCTAATTTAAGTAAATGATATTTTGCCTATGTTTGGAGTCTATTTTTTCAAATTCAAAATTTAGCCCCCGTTTGGCTCACATTAATTTTCTCATTCTCATTCTTCTACTCATTTTCAACCACACATTCTTCAATAAAATAATATTTTCTATCACATCAATAACATTTCCTTCTTTTTCAACCACACATTCTCCATCAATTTACTATTCCAAAATACATTCTTCCAAAATAATATCTATCAAACACACT
>CAIGRL010157467.1:0-11474 GCA_903798325.1 Fraxinus xanthoxyloides
ATTAATTTCGACACTAACATAACTCTCAAAAGTATTACAACCCGTGCATTGTATGTGCTTTGACTATATATATATATATATATATATATATATATATATATGATGAATAAGTGCGCGCTACAATAAGCATCTGTTTGACCCTATTATTCAATATTATAACGAGAAGAGTAGTAAATTTTTAGAGAATATGGAGTTAAAAATGAAGGAAGAATTTTTGGGTTAGTATTATTTTTTTAGAAAATGTGTAATTCATAAAAAGATAAAAAAACGAATTATAATTTAATGGAGAGTAATGTGAGTGTAGTAACTGGAATCTAACACTCAGAACTTGACGAGTGGCAAATAATGATTTTTAAATCTTATTTGTGGGAGATTTTCTGAGAATATAGTTTGTGAGAATGTGTGATTAAATTTTTTTAGAGAATGTGTGATTAAAAGTAGAAAATTACGAGGTCACCTGAAAAATTATTTTACTTGGAAAATATTTAGTTAAAAATAAATTTTAAAAAATATAACAAAACTTTTCTTAATTAAAGTCAAGCAAGCGGTCGTGAAAGGAACTCCAGAAAACACAGCTAACACAAAATGGAGGAGAAAAAAAAATCCTCGTTTGTCCCATCTTTTCAGTTACTGCTTTATATGTTAGTTCCTAGAGAAGGATTTTCTTCACTTTGGTTGACTCATAGAGTATAAAAGAGTGAGTAATGGAGATTGAGGAACAAAAGCTTGAGCTCTTCAAAGAACAAACCAGGCTTCCAGACTTTGCAGTTCCTAAACGTTATGATCTTACACTAAAACTTGATCTTTTGGGTTGTAGTTTTTCTGGGTTTGTACTAACTGATATTTCCATCAATCGAGCCACAAGATTCCTCATCTTGAATGCACTTGAACTTGTCATTCATCAAGTCTCCTTCACCAACTCTCAATCCCATGTATTTACTTACATTCATAGGAACTCAAGAATTAACACTAACTTTTAATCATTCTTGATTGTTAATAGGTATTGGTGTACTTGATTTTTCTTGCAGAAATATGTTCCATCAGATATTGTGGTTGACGACCAAGCCGAGATAGTTGTGCTGGTGTTTGATGATGTATTGAATGTGGGAAATGGAGTACTGGAGATCAGATTTTCAGGGGTTCTTAATGAACACTCGATGGGCTTCTATAGATGGTGCCTTCTCTTTTTTCTGTTATTTTCCTCTTTCCTATGTATTTTCGGCCTTAAATTGATTTGGTCAAAGATATTTTTGTCTATTTTGAATTACGGAATGAGGAATTTAAAATGGGGATAAACAATGTTTTGGAAAAACCTTGGAGATCTTCAGAAATATGGGAGACAAATTGTTTTGACCTTTGAAATACTAGTTAGTAAATTAGAAGAACTTGATTGCAGTAAATAACTTGTGTTTTTAGAGGAGAACTTACAATATCAATGATTATTTTGTGATCAAAGTAGAAAATACAGTTCATTTAACTTAGAGTTTATTCAACCGTCTGTTCAAAATGCTCTACGGTATAGAAGTTTTGGATGTCTGAACAAAATATGTCACAATGTTGAATTTTACTACATTCTAACATCGGAAGTTAATCACAACAGTACTTACATGGATGAAGGAGAGAAGAAAAATATGGCTGCGACTCAATTTGAGGCAGTGGATGCGCGCAGGTGCTTTCCATGCTGGGATGAACCTGCTCTTAAGGTCGATATGTGAAAAACACATTCAATTTAATTAAGTTGATTTGGTGCTTCTCTTTGGGATTACCACAGTTTTAAAATAATTTGGAGCCGGTGCAAGAAAGATTTCATCTGGCTGGAACGAGAATGAGTACCAATCTGTAAAATTTATGCATTTTAGTCCACATGCTTATCTTTTCTTTAACAGTTTTCTTAGTTTTGTGATAAACATGCTGCTTTGATTGTAATATTGTTTTCTAGCTACATGTTTGGTCTTGTGACAATATCCTCTTGGCAGGCTACCTTCAAGATAACATTAGAAAACGTTCCATCGGAGTTGACGGCATTGTCCAATATGCCTGTTTCCGAGGAAAAATTTGATGGGCACCTTAAGAGTGTTTATTTTGAAGAATCAATAGTTATGTCAACTTATTTGGTGGCTATTGTTGTTGGTTTGTATGACTACATTGAAGGCATAACAGATGATGGTATGCATATATATATATATATAGTCAAGGGGATGCAATATAAATATATTGGTATTTCTCCATGGCTAAAGTTTAAATAATTCTTAACTATTTGTGCAGGAATCAAGATCCGAGTATATACTCCTATAGGTAAAAGTGAGAACGGGAAGTTTGCTCTAAATATAGCAGTGAAGTCACTGGAGTTTTTTGAGAAGTAAGTGATCGTAAGTATAAAAACAATTCAAAATGTAGAAAGCTAAAGAACCAAGGATTCAGAAGAATTGGGTCATTAGAACTATAGTTCGTCAGTATCTCGGTCCGTCAAACAAATCTGTTGGGGATAGATCATACTTGGGACATTTTACAAAAAATTATGAAATCTGAACCTGATAATAGCATCATCAGAATTTATGTCGAAGATTAGCAGTGTAGCGAAGACAGTTGTATGTGAATTCAAAAGATGAATTGGGAAATTGTTCAATTTTATTCAAATTAAATTTTAGGTTTATTTTATTTTTATTTGATTGAATTTTAAATTACTGTGGAATTCTACAGTTACTTCTCAATGCCTTATTCTCTTCCGAAGCTGGATATGGTTTCAATTCCTGAATTTTCTGATGGAGCCATGGAGAATTATGGTTTGATTACATTTCGAGAAACTGAACTGCTTCAAGATGAATTGCATTCTGCAGCAGCTAACATACTAAGGGTATGTTACAAAATACAAATCTGCATATATATTTTACCATTTTTTCCTCGGAAAATATGATAACAAGAAGAAGTACTACTCAAGTTTCCCGTTATTCATCGAATGTGATTTGCTTTTTGCTTTCCCAGCTTACAATTGTTGTGGCACATGAAGTTGCTCATCACTGGTTTGGTAACTTGGTCACAATAGAATGGTGGACTCATCTTTGGCTTAAGGAGGGGATTGCAACTTGGGTAATCCTTCTCAGCATGGTAGCGATTCAACGATTATAACATTTTTTCTATTTTCTAATTTTCCAGTCCATTTCTATTAGGTAAGCTATTTAGTTACCGATAAATTATTCCCTGAATGGAAAATTTGGAATCGGTTTCTTCAAGAGATGACAAGTGCCCTGCGTATGGATGCCTTGGAACAATCTCATCCAATTGAGGTAAATGTTATAGATGTAGAATATACTGTTACCATTTCTCGAGCTTTGGTTGAGTCATTTATTGCGTCATTATAAAATATTTATGCAGGTGGACATACACCAAGCTCGATCAGTTCTTGAATTTTTTGATGCAATAAGTTACAGAAAGGGTTCTTCTGTTATTCGAATGTTACAGGATTATCTTGGTGATGAAATATTCCAGGTACGAGAATCCATTAGCCAACTTTCGTATGATTTTAAATACAAAATCATTATTAAATTTCTTCCTTCTTTATGTGCTTACACTAATAGAAGGTCATAATTTCGAAATTTTGCCAACTCTCCTTCTTTCTTATATCAGAAGTCTTTAGGTTCATACATGAAGAGATATGCATTCGCGAATGCCAAGACTGAAGACTTATGGAATGTTCTAACAGTGGTATCTGGCGTTGAAGTTAACACAATCATGGAGACATGGATAAAGCAAAAATGGCTATCCAGTTATCTCAGTAGAGCTGAAAGATCGTATTTTAGAATTTGAGCAGGTTCTTATTTCTGATAAAGAATCAATATGTGAACAGATTCTATTTTACCATAAAGTGATACTTCTCCGTGATTTGCAGAATCAAATGATATCTTCTGGTTTGCATTCTGATAGTCAATGGATTGTCCCGATGACCCTATCCCTTGGTTCATACAACAACCAAAAGAAGTTCCTTCTACGAACAAAAAAGTGGCAATTGGATTTAGTGGAATTTTTCCATTCTTCTGATATAAGTTCAAGCAGGCACAAACAGCAAAACAAGGAGAGTTTTGACAATAATTGGTGGATCAAAATAAATGTACACCAGGCTGGTTTGTACAGGGTGAAGTATGATGATAACCTGATGGCTCGGTTAAAGAAAGCTATACAGTGCAACTACTTATCAGCTGCAGATGAATTTGGTATACGAATTTCTGTAACCTCTCTTTTCATGATAATTACTTGATTTAGATCATATTTGGCTTCATTTTCTAAAATTCATTCTCAACCATACATTTTCTCAATTAAATAATTCTGCACGTGGATCCATAACTTTTCCCTACTTTTTAACCACACATTCTTAAAAAAAAAAAAAAAAAAAAAAAAAAAAATCATTTTTTCACAAATCTGTTCACACAAAATCTCTATCAAACAGGGGCTTAGTTCTCTTGCTTGATAGTTTGTTGCGTTTGTGATTTGTAGACTAGAATATAACATGCTTATCAGATCTAAATTAGGTCCCCTCGTTTGCATGGCATCAGAGCTACACAGAGTCAGCAAGTTCCACTGCTTAACTGCACTATAGAACTTAGATTTGTTGTTAGCCCATTCTTTCTACACCACTTGGAAACATGTGTCTTGGCTGTTGAATTAGTTAGCACTTAAAACGTATGTATGTTGTACAATTCTAGACTCAACTCGATAATACCATGAACAAAATTTTTGCTTCTTTTACTTTCTTAATACTATCGAGTATTGTCTAGTCCACGTTACCAGACATGCTATAACTGATATAGCTGCGTCAATGCTATTTCATTAATTATTCATTGGGTATTCAATATAAAGTTTCTACTCAGGAATTTTGGATGACACATTTTCTCTTTGTGAGGCTTGTGAGATGCCATTTTCATCTTTGCTTATCCTGATGGATGTGTACAGGAAGAAACTTGATTACATCTTGCTATCAAGACTTACTGATGTAAGAAGACCCTCTTGTATTTTATGAATCATCATATAAATTATAGAGATTATAATTCTGTAAGTTTTATCAACAGGTATGCTTTACTGTTGTGAAAATTATAAGCGATGCCATTCCACAATTGGTGTCTGATTTGAAACAATTCTGCATCAATCTCCTCCTATTATCTGCAAAGTGAGAATGTCATACATTTTCTTGTACCCTTTTTAATTCTCTCATTTATTGAAGTTACTGGCTTGAACCAATTTATCTTCTATCCAAATCAGTAACCAACAGTTGTTTTATATCTCTGCTACATATATGTTGAAACTTTTTTTTGAAGAAGTTCGAGGATCTAATTGTCCGATTTATACATTTGGACCACAATATCTAGAAAACTAGGCTGGGATTCCACATCTGAAGAAAGCCAATTAAATGCACTGATGAGGGAAGAGGTTCTGACGGCATTGGCTAGTTTTGGCCATTCTCAAACTCATGAAGAAGCAAGGAAGCGGTTTCATGCATTTTTGGATGATACAAAGACGTCACTTCTTCCGGTTAACACCAGAAAGGTAACATAACGTATTTATACATCTAGATATAAAATTGATAAGATTATAATTCATTTTTCTTTCTTAATATTGTTCGACATTGTCTATTCCACCTTTCTAAACATGCGATAAAAAACATTTTGCAGGCTGCTTATACAGCCATAATGAGGAATACAAGTACTGAGAATAGGAAAGGATTTGATTGCCTCCTAAAGATATATAAAGAAGTTGGAGAAGTTCAGGAAGAGACCAGGGTGTTACGTAAGAATGTGGATTTGAATTAAAGTTAATCTTTCACTACTGACGTCTTTATGCCAGCAAGAGCTTGTCTAAGTTCATTTATTTTTATGAGCTTTTCTAGGCTGTATAGCATCTTCTCCGGACCCAATTATAGTTACAGAAGTTCTGAATTTGATGTTGTCTGACGAGGTATTATAATTTACAATGAACATGGATTCTAAGAACCACATTTCTGATTCCGGAATACTACACTGATTTTCATTCTTGCTCCACTACAGGTTCGACGTCAAGATATAGTTTACATACTACCAGGGATAAGCTGGGAAAGTCGTGCCGCAGCGTGGTCATGGTTTAAAGTACGCAAATACTATGTTTGATTTGCACATACTACTGAGATTGTTAGAAAATCTAGAAATGCCAATATGTAAATCTCTTATAATGCCATTATGAAAATGATATATGAATGCAGGAAAACTGGGATCAGATCCTAAAAACATGGGCACCTGAAATGCTTCTGACTTATTTCATTAGAGACATAATCACACCAGTAAGTGCCTAGTTAAACCACCTATTATGCTTCGGGATAACAGCATGGTGTTCTCCCAATTTTGTAGCGTTGATCACTTTGGTCATCAATTTTTTTATTTTTTATTTTTTTAAGTTAGTCATTGGATGTTTGTTTCCATCTAGACACTTAGTCCTATGGAATTAACTGAAATACTGACTTGGCTAACAGAGATGATGTGGCATGAAAAATCTGAAAGTGTATTATTTATATTGTCATGATGGACAAAAAAGTGTATTGTTTGACAAGTCGTGCTCTCTAAATGTACTTTTATTTTTTTTAAAAAAGCACGACTTGTCCAACATGTATTTTTGCCTAGTTGGTCAATTAAATGGATAAGTAAGTGAAGTGCCTAAATTTGAAGTTGTAACGAGAGTAAACTTATACAAAGCATAAAAGAAAAATATATAATTGTTCTTTTGTGTAGGAATTTTACAGAATAATTATATATATAGGTATGAATTGAAAATTCACAAATTAGTGCGATTACTAGTCGCCACTCTTCAAATGCAAATGGTGCATATCATAAAGTCATGTTTTCAATTGCATGTTACTATTCGAAAATGTATATTATGAAAAGTCATGATCTTTTGATAGGGTGCAATCTAGACCATTAAATATGAAAATGTGTGATCTAATGATCCACGTTAAATTATGTCAATAGGTGCAACCATCTAGAAAAGTCACTTAAATTCTATAAATAGGGACCTCTAATTCCAAATTTTCTACACCAAATCAATTCAAGAAAAAATTATTTCTAAATTCTCTCCTCTTCAAATTATTCGTTATTTTTTTTTTGTTGAAATTTAATTCTGTTCAAATTATTTTTAAATAAAATTCCGTTTGAACAATTTTAGTTCGTGTCTATTCCATTCTTGAAGAATGCCATCAACGCTTTGGTTCGCTTGAAAAAATTAATATTGTGCTATACTAATTTAGGAAAAATTGTTATATTTTAGGGGACGCACGTCTATTTGAACACATAGGTACCAGTGCACGGGGCGAAATCTGTTTTAAAAGGATTTGCAGTCACGTACCTCGCTTTATTTCATCTCTTTCTAATTTTTACGTTTCAATACGTCGTACTTTGTGTATATTTTGATGTGCATATCTTGGTTTCGGTATATCGAAACTTCATCTAATATTTTGCGTCAGTAAGTCACAATTTTATCATATTTGCATGCACATGCTTTTGGTTAACAGGAACATAATTATGCACCATTTATTCAACAGTTTAATGTCTCAATCTCTTGCGTTTTTCTTCTTTTTTCTGCTTGTATAATAATCATGAATTGAAAACTAAATTAGAAATCTAAATAATTTTTCTTGTCCTGTAATGTTTCCAGTTTAGCAGCCACGAGATGGCAGACGAAGTGGAAGAATTTTTCGCAGCCCACCCGGTTCCATCAGTCGCCATGAATCTGAAACAAAGCCTGGAACTAGTAAGAATCAAAGCAAGGTGGATTGAATACATAAAGCAAGAGAAAGAATCACTTATAGAGGTGATTAAAAGATTAGTTATTATGCATTCATTATCTGTTAACAAGTATGAACAATAAGTATTAAACTATTGACTTTATGGATTACAAATTCTGTAATTATTATAGTTTCACTTATTTTTGGCATGCTACTTACACTCAATGAAGATGTGTAGCTCTTATTATTTTTCCCTTTTTTCAGTTATTTTCTTGTTTAAAAAAAAAAAATCTGGAATATTGGTTTATATTGCTCAAGCTCGATGAGGGGTTAAAAACCTCAATGTACAATCTATTCTTTTAGAATAGTCAATATACTTAAATGATGTGGCAAACAAAATTGTTATTTTTGAAACGATTTGTAGCAACGGATGAAAACAACATTAAAAGTACAGTGAAAGTGATTACTAGGAAACTACTTTAAAAGTAGTGACTATTTAGGAAAAAAAAAATTGAATTTCATTGAAATTGTTGGGAAAAATGTTGAAAGTACCGAAGCCATTGGCATACTTTACCCGCTCAATGAGCACAAAAAGTTTAACCAATTTTACTAATATTATTTAATTTGAGCTTGAAATCGTCTTTTGAAAGAGTTGTCTCATGTCCATTTAGTATCATCTACATAACGTGTCCATTTTGGGTACAAATAGTAAATTGAGATTGAATAATATTTACATTTTTTATAGTTACTTAGCCAATTAAATTGAAGTTGATGTTGAGGTAGAGACGAGTTCAAAAACTTTACTAATTTAAAATTTGCTCGTTTGGCTCTTTTTTCTTTGAGTTCAAGGTTGCGGTAGGTCGAGGTCAAATACATAAATTGTTATTATCCTTTACAAGTAATTGAATAAAATATCAACAAAATCTTCCCTACAAATAATTTAAATGTAGAAATAGCTTTCAAATTTATTTATTTTTTTTAATCACGTAATGGATTCAATTTGGCGCAAAAATCACCATTTTTTAGATTTTATTCTCTACATATATTCCATGTTCTTGTAAGGACAATTTTTTTTAAGAATTGTATTTGAAACATTGTTTTCAATAGTAGGGAGGGGTTCTATTCCTATTTCTAAGAATCTAAAGATAATTCCATTCTTCATATCCGGACCTATCTTATATTCTATGCAATCAAACTCTGTCGAAATTATCACGGTAATGCTAAAAGAATTTCACTCGTGGCAGGGGATAGCAACGGTGCGAGCCCATCCCATCAGATATTTTTGTCATCTTATCTCCTCCTCATACCCGGTTAAAACAGAACGGGATGGGACAGTTCCCATGTTCCATTTATCGCCCTGTTTTTTTTTTTTTTTTGTTTTCTATTTATTTTATTTTTTGCTTTTAACTTTTTTATATCTTTAATTAGTAAATATCAGTACTTATTTTTTTGATAATTTGTTAGGAACAATTTATGTTCACTTTAAAAATGATGTAAATCTTTTATTTTTTGTTTGATTAAAAACTTAACTTTGAAATTAACTTTAAACGGGTGAGAGCTATGTTTTTTGTATCCATCCCGTACTTGCTTTGGGATAATAATCTCATCCTATCCTCGTCTCGTTAACCCAGTTAGGCGGTTAATTCTCATTACATTAGGGGTGGAGACCCACGAGTATCGAGTTAAACAGATTTTTTTGTCATCCCTATTCACGGCAGATCCCACTACTAGTATTCAAGAAGAAGATAGGCCATATTAGGTAAGTTGATGAACCTTGCCATTTTGAAGATGATGTCACTATAAAACGACAACCTTCACGAAAGGCGCTTGAAAATGAACTTACAAGTGAATTTCCCTTATACAAAGACAAACCTTAAATTTGTGTGAAATTTTTGAGTTATCTATTTATCCTAGCTCAGGGATCTAAGCATCAAATATCTCGATTTCCTATAAAACGTTATAGAAGATATGTACAAAATTCTCTCTTGCATAGTGATGTTTTGGATCTCTCGAGTGATCAATATTTTGAGGGCAAGATGGCTTTTGTTGGGTCTGTTTGCTCAAAGAAAAATTGGAATTAGAAATGACCTTGTAAATTTGTTGCATAATGAGGTAAGCGGAAGATCTTGTTTGTCTTGTTAGCTCCAATGCTTAAGAGACAGATAAACTATGGATACCACTCTGAAAAAGGTTTTAAAAATGTGATCTACGATCAAACAACTCAATTCCTTGATTCGAGTTGAGATCTGTTGTCCAAAATTGACAACCTACTAAAGTAAGCTTTCACGTTACAAAACGAGGCAACCTACCAAAACAGCAAGAACCTTTTTTTTCAAAGTCAAATTTCTCTGTGAAATAACTTCCATGTAAGTAGATCGACTCGATAAGTTCCAATTGAAACAAGATCCAATCCCATTGAATTCAAAGAAGGTTTACACTGAACCAAACATCTCAAACATACACATGTTGCATACAAAAATAGTATCTAAACTGCCAAACTTACAACTCTACTTTTATGCAATATATATATATATATATATACATATTCAATTTACATAACCAAAATTTGGACATGGGTCATTTACTTAACCGAAACGAAGGTCAAAGGACCATCCGATTCATAAAGGGGCTAGTGGCGCCCTCGCCTGGCGCCAATTTACATAACCAAAATTTGGACATGGGTCATTTGCTGAACTGTTTCTATAGTAAATGCTAAAATACTATTCTAACACACAACTTAAAAGCCCGTGTGAAAAATTAATGGACAGTTCATGTATTAATGACATGTTTATGATGTAAAGAAGAACTATATCAGCACCAAGTGATTGTCAACAATGTCATCATGATTTGCTCTTGAACTTCCTTTGGGCTTTCAAGTCCACTACAATCACAGAAATATTATCCCTGCTCCCTTTTTGAAGTGCCAGCGACGTAAGGTACTCGGCTGCTGCTTGTGCTGCAGGATCGATTCCTTGGCCTCTGTCCACCAATGGGTTAGTCCCGTTCTTTTTGTGCCAAATCAAAATCCGTTTCCTAGCTGCTTCGCATGCTTCCTCATTAGTCATGACATCCCACAACCCGTCACTTGCCAAAACGAGGCACTCGTCTTCTCGAGCCCGGGGCACAAACATGACTTCTGGTTCTGGTATAATCCATGGCTTCAAGAATCTGTCACCTGAGAGAAAAGAGAGGATCATAGAGAGCTTAATGTCAACAAACATTTCCTGTGTCATAAAACTATGTCCACAATAAAGCAGATAAAAATTAAAGTAAAATAAACCTTAAAAAAGAATCCGATTGAAGTTAAGATTAGCTGGACCTTTTCAACTTATTCTCAATACACATTCTTCACTTTCCATGCAGTTAATCAGAAAGTTTAAGGTATAAAAATATCTCGCACTTAAGTAACATATATAGCCCATAAATATTGTTTAGGATCTGTAATCATTGACTGACAGCAAGTGTATATAACAGAGGTAAATNCATGACATCCCACAACCCGTCACTCGCCAAAATGAGGCACTCGTCTTCTCGAGCCCGGGGCACAAACATGACTTCTGGTTCTGGAATAATCCATGGCTTCAAGAATCTGTCACCTGAGAGAAAAGAGAGGATCATAGAGAGCTTAATGTCAACAAACATTTCCGGTCATAAAACTATGTCCACAATAAAGCAGATAAAAATTAAAGTAAAATAAACCTTAAAAAAGAATCCCATTGAAGTTAAGATTAGCTGGACC
>CAIGRL010157470.1:0-13037 GCA_903798325.1 Fraxinus xanthoxyloides
ATTAAAAAGTAAAGATGTTCTGTGCTATTTACCCTAATTAAATTGAAAAAATAAGAATTTAAAGGTAGGGTAAAATCACTTCGTATTCGGAGTATGTTTAGAGTGACTTATTTTAAAGATGAGATCCAAATGTGTGGATTATATTAACTTATTTTGAATGTAGATAAATTAACAAGAAAAAAAATGTAATATTTGTTGCTTATGTTTAAAATAAATCTTTCCGAATATGCTCCTAGTGTTTGAAAAATACCAATTAATTCGAAGCTTCTTTAAAGAGTTTTGAATTTGAATCTTTTTGACGCGTACCATGTACAAGATTAAATGTCGCACTCTCAACTTCTAGTTCTTCACTTTATTTGTTTGAATTTTATTTTTTCATTTTTCGTCCCTCTAGAAAAACTCACAAAGTATTGACAAGGTCTTTACAAGTTCCATCATGCATTATGAGGTCCACAAACATCAACGAGAATCATAATTGCAATTCCTACTAGATCAACATTTTCCCCATTGGCTGTCAAGGACAAATTAAATTTTATTTTAAGAAACTTTGAATCAACTATGCCCATCTATTTACTCCAGTAAGGCCCTGTTTGATTTGCCTTTCTTTTCCATAAAAGATGGAAGTTAAATTTCATTTCCATCTTTTTGCATGTTTGATTGGCTAAATTTTCCACGAAATTGATTTTCCACATTTTCTTAGTTTTTGAGGAAAAGCTTTTCTATGCAACTTTTTTTAATTTTTTTGGCAATGAAAAAATTCTATCTCCAATTGTTATAAATTATAACTTTTTTAATGGACAATTTCCACAGAAAACAAAGTCAAACGAACATCAAAATATTCAAAATTTCAATATTTTCCAAGTGAAATATTATACAAATCAAACACAATTAATTGACAATTTACAATTAAACAAGTTCTATGTAATTCAACTCCCTGAAATTAATTTTATTTTCATCCAATTCCATTATTGCAATCAAACGGACCCTAAGTTCCTTAAAAAAAAGAAAGAAAGAAATCGAGAGCCATGTTAATCCCTGTTAAACTTTGATATAACCCATCGATTTTACCTTTGAGATAAACAAGATACTAACGCAATGGGAGGCACCAACAAGACACTATGTTAACGGTGTGTATATACAATTTTAGAAAGCATTGAAATGTAAGATGACATGAAGAAATGAGGTTAATTTCCATTTCAAACAATCTCATAGAGACAAATTACAGCCAGAATATACCGAATCAAGTACAGTACCGTTCATAATTCTAACAATAGATACAATGACCTATATTTTAGCGAATTCACTGAAGCATTGGAGATGCTCTTAACATCTTTTCTTTCACGTTCATTCTACAACCTAACAATATGGCACGAACGTTTTAACTTTCAAATTAACAATTTCGTTTTTCCTCTTTTCAAAATCCATCATTTTTCTACCAACTCTGAATATTTTGTACAGATGCCTGTACAAACCTTGAATATTCTCTTTTCTACCTATTGGGACATTTGGGATTGCTTTTCAACCCCCAACACCACCATCTACAACGTTAAAACAACCACGCCTGAATTACTAAAAACTGGGTGTCGGAAAACAAATGCAACCGATCAATAAAAAATCGAGCTTTGTAACACAATTACATAGAACATGTTTAAAACCTTACTGCAAACCAAGTCATTTCCAAGATACAAAACACAATCTTGAAGAGTACAATTAAACTACATTTTATTATCTTTGGCATCGAGACTATCAGTGAGCAATAAGCAATGATAAGGGAAGGGAGAAACACTAAATAAATATCAACATGAAAGAAAAACACTCAACAGCACACCACATTCCATACAGACCGCATCACACATTTTCTTTGAAATACCGCATTCATGGCTATCACAACCTTTTCTTCACAAGTGTGTCTACTCTCGGAATTGTGAATCTGGCTCGAGTTTCAGTATGGAGAATCGTGACCAGGGCTATCTGCGTGCATGTCCATTGAAGTGTCAATAGAGCTTGGTGGATTTGGGTCCCTGCCTGGGTGACAGCTGTTCTCATTGTTTCTCTGTCCGTTGGCAGAAGGAATAATGTTGTTCGAATAGGAACTCCCATGAGTCAGGTGATAGTGCTGAAGAGTCCTACGAACAGGACTGGAGAGCGCGTTCGAGAAAACGGAGTTTTTCGTTTGATTGTCAGGATTTCCAGATCGCAGTCCTTGTCCAGAAGATAAAGGGGTTCCTGAGTGAGTCGATTGTATTGCAGTTTGAGAGGGTTCCTGTGTCCCATAATCGAGCTCATTCTACAAATTTATCAAATAATTAAGAATGGGAAAAAAGAGAACGCTTGAAACAAGCATTCTAGACGTGGCAAACATATTTACAACTATATAAGAATCTTCATCAATAAAACTTTCATCATTATAATTTACTACAACGGAGAAAATTCAACGTAAGCCAGGTTCATAGGAACATGATTTATGTCATAACATATGGGTTTTCTAAATAACATTTCTGACATAAGCACTGGGAATCGAAATCAAGGACAAGAGATCTTTCTATCTTCTGCCGTATTGAGAAGCAAACCAGAGAGCATAGATATATAACAAATGCAAAGTTGTTAATCAAACATGATATTAGAAAAAACAGATATCTACCCAGGGACGAGAGTATTTTTCAGGGATTCTTTTGGGGACATTCATGAAAACTATGACGAAGATTGAACTACCCGAATTTAGGGTTCAGTAATAAGTTTACACAATCTCCTTCCAAAAAGTAACCACGAGCCAAGGAAACACTCGTCACTATACTCAGCGAATGATGAAGAAATATGGCTACAGCATAAGAAGTGTCTCCAGATGGGGGTAAGTGTTTTTATTGTATTTTTTTTGTCATAAATAAAACGTACAACTTTAAGTAGTTTTGAAAAATTAAAAATAAATTCAGATGAAAAAAGAGTGTTTTTGTGTGTATTCAAGAGAAAAATAACAAATTAGAATTGAGGTGCACTCGGTAAGCTTCTAGAACTTTTGATCCAAGAATCCTTTGAAGTAGTTGAGAAAAAAGTTGAAGAAGTAGAACAACAAAATAACCATCTAAACCTTCTTCCCAATAAATTTGCAGCCAGTTACGTGAATTCTTTTTTCCCACCTGTTCAACATCCACCAAAAGTTGTATAAATCTTGTCTTAATAACAAAATTTGCCGGAAAGATTTGAGATTGAAAGAAAACGTTATCAAGTTGGATTGATGATACAAAGCATCTTCAATTATTTTGGTCCAATTCATCATTTAAAAATCCTAGTTGCCACTGAATTTTCTCAAATATTTTTCAATTGCAATTAGAGTTAAAATGTTTTCAAGAAGCACTGAACTTCAATTATTTTGGTCCAATTCATCATTTAAAAATCCTAGTTGCCACTGAATTTTCTCAAATATTTTTCAATTGCAATTAGAGTTAAAATTTTTTCAAGAAGCACTGAACTTTCTGAAATGTGTCCACGCAGCCAAATAAAAGTTACCTGAATTTTTACTGAACTTACCAAAATGCCATCCATCGCTCGCTGTTTAGTAACAGACTTCATGACATGGCAATAGAAATGATGAATGGAATAACATTTCGACTGTGAAGCACCGTCAAGTCAGTGTTCGACGCGAAACGCTTCTGACACATGTAGGAGATGCCATGTGGCGTGTCCATTTTTTTCACTCTTTTAAGTGTTGGACACAACACGCTGTGGAAACATCTCCAACATGCCGAAATGCTCAAACATTACCAAAAAAGAAAAAAAGAAAGAAAACAAAGGCAAAGTAAAGAATAAAGTTGATCTCTAATTTTTGCAAGCCTACGGGGTCGATCTAAGTTTAGATGTCACTGGTGTGCAATAAAAGTCGCTGGTTTGCAGGATAGTATCAGAGATCATGTGTTTCTCTAAAAAAAATGGGCTCACTACTGAGACCATTTCTGTAATCGGAAAAGGAAAATTAGGTGTGATTTTCAATTATTCATAGGACCCACCACTTTGAAAAGTTGAATAGACAAAGTAATATATATTTTTGTGTTTCTCAATGAAACTCTTACCACTTTGAAGTTAAAAAACAAGAATTCTTGTTTTTAAACTATATTATAAAACACTAAAAGAAATTAAAAAATCTAAAAAAATTATAAAAATAAAAGAACAATAAAATTATAGTTTTATAATTGGCCCGTACCATGTTTATAAAAAAAATCACGTATTAACGTGTCAAACTCGTATCTGTAGTGTCAATACATCATAGCATTTCAGTAAGTTCAACAACTCCATTAATGTTTAAAATGGTAAATGATGGATGTAATGACATTTTGTTAAGTTCAAATGCAATTCAAGTAACTTTTAAAATTCAGTGAAACTAGAAATATTTGGAAAAGTTCAATGAAAACTTAGAAACATTTGAGCAAGTCCAGTGGCATTTGAGAAACATTTGAGAAAGCTTAGTGGCAATCAAGGGTGGAGGCAGGAGAGGCAAAAAAAAAAAAATTCTACAAGAGAGAAAAAAATTCCCGAAAGATTTTTTTATTTTTTTTATTTTTACACTAAAAATTAAATGGGCCTTGAGGGGCAGGGTTGCACTAAAGCCCAGCCCTGCCACCCCCTCCCTACCCTCTGTTGGCAACTAAGAAACATTCGAGAAAGCTCAATAACAAGAAGGCTATGTAACCCTCCAATTTGACTATGGATTAAGTTAGGGAATAACTCCCTAGGTTCAGAACAAAGCTGGAAAAATTCCATCACAAATATGTTTGGAAACCTTTGTCTCTGTGTTTTCTAATAATTTGGAAATCTTGTGTTATTAGTGAATTTAGAAAACTTTGTAAGTGCATCTTGAATAATTAATCCATAACATGTTAGAAAGGTTTTCACAAAACACTAATAGTACATAGCCAGATATAATATAGAGCACAATTTTTTTGCTGCGTCCCTCAAACAGTTACTGCTCCACTGCTTACCCACCAAAAGGTAACATAAAAGCATCTAACTATGTTCTCCATTCTGAGAAGTGGTACTAAAATCATTCCTGTTTTCTGAAAACATTGTGAGAAGTGAGGCAATCCCAGCATGCTCAGTATTTTCACAGAGTGAATCTGTGTGTGAATATTGACCAGTTTCCAAACTGCTACCTTAACAGACCTAAAAGTTTTTTTTATTTATTTTTGCAATTTGATTTTCAATTATTGTACCTGGAGAGAGAACTACAAGCCAGAAAAGGGCAGAGTATAATAGGTAATGGGTTCACCAAGCTTAATTTCACCAAATGCACATAGCTCTAGGAAGACATCTGGTAGTGCTACTTAAAACTTCATAATCTCCTAAAATTGATTCCTTAATTCTTATATAAAATCGTCTACTACAGAAACAACATTATATACCTCCTTACTCTTTAGCGTGGTCGCGAATATGTGACCCTCCAGTCAACAATGTATATTGCAACTGAACTCCTCTGGCCTCAAATATGTTTTTGTACCAACTTCCCCGAGGTAAACTAAATAACAGCATATGTACCAATCTGCTACACGACTCCTTAATACACTGCATTAAAAATTAAATAACTGGCTTCCTCAGCATTACCCCTTCATGACTTTTTCCATAACAAAAAAGTGAGTCATGACTTCCTTATGGATCCAAATTTTGTCCCAAAAAGAAAGAAGGTAGATTAAGAATTTAGAGAAACCTGATAACCAAGAAGTTGTGGAGAGCTCTAAAATCTGGATAGGAAAGATTTTCTAAACAATGTAACCTAGAAAAATTCATACAACAACAAGAGCAAAATGCAAGTCATTGAGATTAAGTTTTCTTCTTTTCAAACAAGCATTCTCTTTGTAAACCTGAGAAATTCAACCATAGTTGCGCCAAATAAAGCCAAGAAAAGAACATCATCATAAATTTATATGATATCTCTAAGAAAGTGATTAGTGATAGCAGTGGAAAAGAAACAGAAATCTGTACATAGACAAGGAATGCCGTCAGACAAATTTTATTATGCGAACAGAGTTCTCCATTGTGTGATAAAAACATACAACATTACACTGCCTATTTTCCTATGAAAAGATAATGTATCATTTGTCTAGGAATTTGAGATAGAAATTCCATGTTGAAGTTTAGTCCAAAATAAAATTAAAAACTAGCAAGACAACCATTTTGTGACAATCAATCCATAAAGATCCCTACTATATCCCCACTCTTCAGAGTTTCTGGGGAACACTAATATATTATAAAAATAATCACTGTCAAACCCTCCAATAACATCTTTCTAACAGTTTAGACAAGGATTGACTATCTAATTCTAATTACAAAACCAAATGCCGAATTTCAATGGCTTAATGGCGCCCAAAAAAAAAAAAAAAGAATAACTTTAATCTATCTTTATAGCATTCAGTACATTGTCACACTCCTACTCTTTCAACTATCAGAATGGGACACGGCACCATGATTAAGAATTATTCAAAAGTAAAAAAAATAACTATCCTTGTCAACAAATATCATTGCAAAACCAACCAGTATTTCTAAGTTAAACACTGAAGATCATGGGAAAGCAAAGCAAACTAAAATTGCAGAAGACAGGAAATGCAGCATAAGAGAACCAACAAAAAAATTAAAACCAACTGTATAGTAATCACAGTCAATAAATTTGCAGGAGGATGGATGAGCACTATACGAATTAAACATCGTAAATAAAAATGCATAAAGAAAAAAACCTGTATATACGCAAGTACATCCCCGGTTGCCACTCTTGTCCCACCTTCTTGTTGTCTTAACATCCAATTATAAAGTTTCTCCTATACCAAAATAGGAAATAATGGGCCAAGGTCAATTGTTTATTAGTTAACACACAGAAAGGGAGGTGGGGGTGGGAAACTAGGAATATGGCTTTGTACTTCAGCTACGAATACCCACACTGCAAACCACACATTGAAATAAAGGGTTTCGTAAATGATAAACAAGTTATGAAATAAACATTATGAAAATTCGTATGTATGATACGATAAACAAAGAGCAGTTAAATTACTGATACATGGTACAAACCTAGTGGAAAAGGAACCAGCACTGCATACCAGTGATTATTATTCTTTAAAAATTATTAAAATTCCTATACGAAATTATCAGAAGGTCAACAAATTTTAGGACGATTAGAACACAAAACGAAACTATTTCACACACATCGTCAAAATATATCTATAGGTGAAAAAATAAAATAAAAATCAACTCCCTAAAAAGGTAGAAACCATTTAAAAAAAAGCTGAATTAAAGGAAACCCATAAAGTGGCGTCGAGTCGGAGAGGTGCTGACCAGCACGAACATGCATACAATTTATCCTTACAAGTGAGATTAAAAATTAATACCCTCAAAAAAAATTAAAACATCCATTCAAGAGAAGATCAATGAAAAAAAACCCATGTAAAACCTACAAAATTTTGTGGAAAGGTACTGACCAGCGCGTGGCGTTCACCAGCCTGAAAGGAGAGTCTCTGGTGGTGCATGGCCTGGCTGTAGAGCTGAGAGAGGGAGTTAGCCGCGCTACAGAAGGTGGAGTACATGGTTCTATCCACCTCATCCAGCCTCGTCGCATCGGATTTTCTCTTCTTCGCCATTATTGTAAACAACTAGAAATTGAAGATCTTCTTTACCAAATATTTTTACGAAACCCTAGAACGGTTGGCTTGAATAAATATGTATATATCCATATATCCGTGTAGCTCTCAATGAGAATCGGAACAAGCATTCATAGAGAGGGAGAGCACTGGTGGGAGGAAATGCGCCAGTTGTGTTTTAGGTATGACACGTGGCATGCTAATTCGTTTAGGACTCATTTGACAGGATTTCTTTCACAGTCAAGTTCATTGACCCGATTTCAACTAGGATGAAAGTTTAGTGACCTGATTGTAACTAGAATAAAAGTCTAGTGATGAACATGTTAGCATTTCATTAATTTTGACGGATTTAGTCAACTAATATCAGTAAGTGCGTTAAAGTTTAGTGGCTTAGTTGCCTCAAATCAAAATTCAATGACCTGATTACAACTAGAGTGAAGGTTCAGTCACCTCTAATGTAATTTACCCAAACATATGATCAAGTTTTCAATATGATAATTTAATAAACAAGTAATTACCCGATTACGACTAGAGTGAAAATTCATTAACCTCCTGTGCAATTTACATGAACGTATATGAGCAGTGATGGCAACGGGCGGGTTCAGGGCGGGGTACCTCCTCCCAGCTCCGTCCCCCCACGCCACTCCATCCCGCTCTGCCCCGCCTTAGACGGGGTCGGGCAAGTTCGGGGATCGGGTTTGCCCCGTTTCTTGTCCCGTTTATATTTTTTTTTAAAAAAAATTTCAATTAACTATTTTTATTTTAATTTGTGGTTAATTATTATTTTTTAATTCTTCACGGGGAGGGTTAGGAGCACTTCGGGGCGGGGCACCCCCTTCCCACCCCGCCCCACCAACCTGTCGGGATGGATTTTTTTTTGCCCCATTCGGGGTGGTACAGCGCCGGGGCGGGACGGGTTTTTTGCCATCACTATATATAAGTTTTTCATATGAAAAGAAAGTCACAAAAAGACAACCTAGTATTAGAGTAGTAAATCAAACCCACATTTCCGTGTTAATGTATGTCTTCGTTACTTTGTTAATGTGCAATGTTTTTGTAAATTACATTAATTTGTCTCGTAATATATTTTGTTATGTACTCGTTGAATATTAAAGGCATCAAAATCTTGTTTGTACCAATATTTTAAAATTTCCTAAGATTAAAAAGGTAATTATTAATTTTTTAATGAATAATAAAATCAATAAAGCAATTTAGAATTTCTTATGTTTAAAAAGTACAATAACTTTCTCTATTTTTAAATCTTGAATTTTATATTCACCCGAACCACTTTTTGAGTCATATCTTATTTGAAATAAGATTAAAATATTCTACAATTGTTTCAATTTAATTTGTGCCCTTTAATAATAAGTCAATACCTTAATACTTTGAATGTGTATAGTGAAAATTTCAACTTAAAAATAATTTATTGAAGAGTAAATTAGTAAACTTATTTAAGTAATTATATATTATGTATAAATAATTTGAATATTAACAAATGCAAACATTCATATTTGCTTTTCACAATTCAAATAAAATTTAGCTATTAAAAAAGAAAAAAAAAAGAGACCAGTTCATTAAAATTTGTGTACCGTTAAAATTTATTAAGAAATGATGATCGTGTCACATAATAGTAAGTCTTATCTCTTTTGTTCATTTGATATTTAATTGTAAATAATCCCAACTTGCTCTTAAATATAATTTTTTATTACCATATTTTCCATTATAGAAAGCACTAGACATGCTCAACAATTGAAGGGGGTACAACAAAGACTGCAAACAGTGCTACCAAAAGAAATTTTTGAATTGAGATGAAGCTTGAGAGTCCTCTTCATCATGTGATGGAGAGTGTATGTGCCTTCCTTCATATGTAGTAATCACCATTCTTGAATCTTCTGCTAATCGTTCTACGCGTTTCTTCACGCGACAATTATCCTGCGTACAACGATAATAACTCCTGCAAATTACATACTATGAACATATTAGTAGCATGAAAGTGTATGCACATCTTTTACATGTACAATATCAATCGATATTTCCTCAAGTTCAGATATATATTTTTTTACTGAAGAACTGATAAGTGTAGAATTTTCATAAATGGATGAGGAGAGTTGACGTTGAAGAGAAACCTCATGTAATTACCATGAAATAAGTTTTGATCTCGATTAAGTTCACCACATCAAGTAGGAAATAGCTTCATAGTTTACCAAATTGTTAGTATGTACCAACCGGATTTATTATCGTAACTCACCACCACATGGATTCCTACCAAAAACTTTGTAGAGCACTCATTTTAGACTACACTTACTACTACCACATAAATCACAAGTCGTTACCTCGACTATGAAAAACCATGTAGAGTCGAAATATATAGGAGATCGCTCATTTTGGATTGTGCGTACTACGTACAAACTGTATGTCGTTATCTCGACTGTCAAAAGGCTTGTAGGGTTGAAATAGAAGAGAGCGTCATTTTTGGAGGATACTACAAAATAACTTATTGCATGGACTTTGTATTGTCTTAAGAACTTTGCAGTTTGTGATACTGTGACTGATCATGAACTGCCATGGATGGTTTTGGGATTCCAACACAAATTCAAAGAAAGCTCCTGTAATGCACAGTCACACCTCCATAATTTCAAATTATAGCTTTTCAGACATTTGTGACACAGCCCTCCATTAATTTTTTTTCATATCATGTCAATTCATCTTTACTTTTACTAAAAGATTCATTGCGACTAGATCATTCACATTACTTGAGCAATTATTGATGATAATAGAAAAAAGGCTCGTTTGATATGACTTTTGCTTTTGCTTTTACTTTTGATTTTTGTAAAAAAGCTTCATGAAAAAAATATATAAGAAATACTGTCATAAAATTAGCCAAACAGATTCAAAAACAGTTTTTTAAGTCTCAAAAACTCCTTTTAACTTTTTAAAAGCCATGTCAAACGTGCCTTAAGAATTCTGTTAGAACCTAAAATGTAATATAATATGACAACACCGTACAAGACAACAAATCAGTTCAATGTATCAAA
Organism: Fraxinus xanthoxyloides; assembly: GCA_903798325.1. Taxonomy (NCBI): domain Eukaryota; kingdom Viridiplantae; phylum Streptophyta; class Magnoliopsida; order Lamiales; family Oleaceae; genus Fraxinus; species Fraxinus xanthoxyloides. The sequence continues at coordinate 10,646 of CAIGRL010157470.1, forward strand.
TAGCACGTCAAGGTTGGAAGCAACCATGTACCTTTAATACTTGGCAATTCATTTGGCTAACAGTAGGCCAATGTGTAAGCAAATTGGACTTAGGGGATATATTCTTGGTAGGACAGTTATAATAAAATTAACTAACATGTAAGGACTCGAGCTTTCCTCTTAACGATGATGTTTTTTTCCATACGAAATCTCAAATCTTTATCATTTTCACTATATAGCCAAATACTACTGAGTATAAAACATGTACAAAAAGGCTGAAAAGATGAAAGTGTATGGAAAATGAAGTGACTGGATTCATAATCATATATAATAGCTTGTAGACAGAGTGGGCTCTTTCTTGAGTTTTGAGTGCTATAAAGTTTATGCACTTTGCTAAATGAATGAAAAAGATGAGAAAAAAGCCTAATGGTAATCATTTAACAATAAAAGTTAGAGTTACTTTTTAATCTAAAGCCAAATCATAGATGGGATCTTCATTTGAAACAGAAAATCCCAAAAAGTGAGTGTCATTTATTTCAAATTCTGTAACACATTGTCAATATTGTGCATGGTGATGCATATCGATTAAGATTGCATCCCAAATTTGAATTTCACTTTTATCCAGTATTCTTTATTGGGCCGTGCTATTTGTCCCAGGATAAAATTCAGGGTCAAGACAGGGGCGTCACTTGGCACCTTTGCTATATAATTCTTTTCCGAGGACCTGACTTTTGTCCTAAGAAATGCTATCTTACAGTCAGGGCCGGATTTGGGGGACTAGCCCGGGCCATCTCGATTTGATTTTTACGGCCCAAAAAGTCATTTTCATGTGTGAAAAATAAAATTTGTGGAATTTTTTTTTTCTACATATTAGCCCAATATATTATTTTTCATTTTTAATTCAGCCCTGATTCCGTTCTTGCTTACTGTCTTCCATTTCCATCAAATGACCCAACATTTCTCTTGGCTCTTCCAGTGTCCACTTTTCTCCCCGTGGTATGCTACCTACCCAGTGTAGGCCTACCACTTCGCATCTATAAAATTAAATATCTCTTATATCTTTAGGAAACTCGGGATAACAATTGTGTCACTAATACGATTTCATCGCATCATGTGCTTTCTTTCCTTTTGATTATGTTGCATGAACCCTTACCATCAAAATCTAATCCAAGACATTAGCCAAACCAAGCTTAGGCCATCTCCTACATGGGAAGGCTATAGACTTATATCAAATATAATACTTATTAGGTATGCTAGATTTGACAATTATCGACGGGATTCGGAAAGAAAGAAACTAAAATCTAGTTCCTTACACTGTGCACTACTGTCCAATGGTAAATGCAACTCAGTTAGATGAAATATTATTAATAATTAAAAATAAAAGCTATGAAAGGATGAATATAACCTAGGATGTTGGGTGTTTTTCACGACTTTCTGGCCATACTTTCTCCATTTGTAACCATCATCCAAAACATCCACATCGCTCATAGTTTTGAAACAAAACCTGGGTTCTCTTACTTTTTTCCTTGACTTAATCTTCTTCATGTTGATTGGCAAAACTCCAAGATTTTCATTAACTACGTTTCTCTTCATGTTCATGCAATCGTTGATCCTGCAATCATCACAGAAAATCTGCATTCAAAACATGTTCTTGTGTGCGTATGTGTGTTGAGGGCAACTTAACCTTTTAGAGGGAAATTAACATGAAACCATAGCACAGATAAGACCTAAATTCAATTCTTGTGAACATCCATTATGAAAATTGTGAAAGTGTTGGGGTTTTTTAAGAAAAAATGAACTTGACCCGTGTTGAAGATACAAGATAAATATATAACTGTCATTATCTTAATTTACCAGTAATTTGCAGAAGATTTCTGCAAAGAGAAAATAGGGGATCCTGCATAGCTAGATGTGAATTCTTCTTTTTGCTTTGGAATTACAGGCTCAGTATAGAGAAGTGGTGCATCATCATCTTCTTGAAGTGGAGGAATTGTTGCAAAAGTTTTATTGCACCAAAATGGAAGAGATGTAAAATTTGTATGGACAGGAAAAAATCCAAGCTGATATGACCTATCTTGATCATCAAACACATCCTGGTTTAGCATGTCTGTGTGTGTTTGTGTGCGTATGTGTGTGTGTGAGAGAGAGAGAGAGGGGAAAACTATGGAGCTGAACTGAAGGACTCTAATAGAAAGGATGATCTTATATACATATAATCAAAGGGGTGGTCCCTCTCTCAAATGGTGGGCTTAGCGTATGTTTGTCTCATTTTATCATAAATTCATCTTTTCAAAACTTATTTTTAACTACACATTTTTTAATAAAATAATATTTTGCATCGCATCAATAATTTTTCCTTACTTTTTAATCAAATATTTTCCATCATATCACTATTTAAAATATATTATCTCCT
>CAIGRL010157472.1:0-12881 GCA_903798325.1 Fraxinus xanthoxyloides
ATAAAGTGAAAATGACAAAAAATTTGGGATTTTTAAATTTGTTGACATTTATGAAAATCCCCCTAGTTAAATCTCATCAATCAAATAAAAAAATCCTCCATTTTCTTTTGACACCTCATCAATATATAAAAGATTATGTAAATAATGATATACAACAAGAAATTTTTTTTTTGTAATGCTATTTAGCCCCACTGGTATTATAATTTTACTATTTGCGACGCTAATATGACATTAAATGATAAGTACAATTAATTAAGTTATTCAATTTTACCTTTAATTTTGTCTATCATCTAACACTATATAAATTAAGATTATATTATCTCTCTCTCTTTAATGTTATCTATCCGTTCATAATTATGTATACAATGATGTATAAATAATATTATTCTAATATTTTTATATGATGATTTACAAATAGTTTTAATATAAAATTTAGGAAAATGCTATGTGTATATAAGTGTACCCATATGAGTGATCATAATGAACATTCGACACCCCTTATTAGGTACACGATATATGTACTAATGGACACCCCACGCCTTGAACACGATGTATGTACTAGAAACAAGTTCTATTGGCATTTTTGTTGCATATTGAAATTCTCAAAAACTTAAGAACAAAGGTTGCATACTTAGTCATCATACAAATCACATGACCTGTTACATCATTGGACAACTGTGTATGCACACAGCCATAATATCATCCCCCCTACACCCCCACAACCTCCAACCCCACCCAATCCTGTGTTGTCTCCCACTGCCCTCGAATGCGCCCTATAATCTCAACAATCCCACGAACCCAAAACCCTGCTTAAACTCGATAAGTTCCCCCAAACCCAAAAGTTTCTTGCCCCGTTTTCCATTAAAAACAAAATCAAGAAAATGTCCACAAAAATAATGGTTCTGAATTCTCTGAATCTTGGGTTCTTGCAGTGTTTGTGTACTTAAAATTCCTCAGAAACTCTCTTACTTTTCAGCCCCGGCTTTTCCTGAACTCTACCTTCCATGTTTGGGCAAACCCTAGATCTGTCCCCCTCTTAGGTAACAAACACACGCACTGTCTTTGCCTTAATCTAAAGCAGTGCAAGTGTGCGTGTAGATTCTGTTTTTACGTTCTTAAATTTTTTGAACTGCAGCTTTTTAATAAATGCTTTGCAACGCTTGTATTCAGTTTATTGTTCTTAATTTTTTCTCCTGGCACAAACACACACTCTCTATACGCATATGTTGGTTGTGTGTTTGCTGACTGCTGTTTTGTTATTTCTGGGAACAGATTCTGAAGGAGATATATTGATTGAAGAGTTTTCAGTGCGGGTTGAAATAGGGGGAAGAGCGGGAATTAATTAGAGGGAACGATGAGTGGGACTGGATCGATGTCAGTAGCGGTGGGGATGGGGGGAGCAGGAGGGGAACTGGGCTATGTGAGGTGCAGACCACCATTTACAGCAGTACAGTGGCAGGAACTGGAGCATCAAGCCATGATATACAAGTACCTTGTGGCTGGCTTGCCAGTCCCACCTGATCTTGTCATCCCCATTCGCCACAGCTTCGAGGCACTATCTGCCCGGTTCTTCCACCACCCAGCTTGTAATTATTTCTGTTTATCTATTTATCTATGTTTGCACACACATACATATTATATACACGTAGAACACAAAAGACAACTGAGTACTTGTGTCAATAGAGTGTTCTTGTTATAGACAAGCGGAAAGGCTGGATGAGTGTCGAATCCGTGAATTCGAGCAACAGTGCTCCTCTTGTGTTAATTCATCAAATTTGCTTAGTTGAGCCCATAGAAGCTTGTTATCTTTCAGTAGCAAGTTTCTCACACGCACTTGTGTTTGAAGGTTTTTGTTATCGATTTATGTAGGTGAATGAAATTAGCTCCTGTCTTTATTTCTACTCGTAACTTAGGTCTAGAATAAAAAAAGAAAGAAGTGGTGGACCTGCGGTTAGATCACATCTGAAGCTAGATAAAGAAAAAAAAAGTGATTGTTGAAGTTTCTTCATCAATGTTCATAAATTTCAAGTAGAGCGAATGACTTAAATGATGTTTTCCTTTCCTATTTAACTCTTGGGACTTGATTTTGGATTTTTTACACGCAGTGGGATATTGTTCCTATTTTGGGAAGAAATTTGACCCTGAGCCTGGGAGATGCCGGAGGACGGATGGGAAGAAATGGAGGTGCTCCAAAGATGCGCATCCAGACTCCAAATATTGTGAGCGGCACATGCACCGAGGCCGCAACCGTTCAAGAAAGCCTGTGGAAACTCAATCTACTTCACAATCCTTATCAACTGCAATGACGAACATCACTAGTGGGAGCAGTGGTAACAGTGGAAGCTACCAAACTGGTGGCAATGGAAGCTTCCGAAACATGCCCTTGTATTCTGCTAGTTCAGAAGGTTTGTCTTTTGGTAGTAATGTGACAAAGCTGCAGATGGACCCTGTGTCCTATGGGATCAATAACAAAGAGTACAGGTAACTCAGTTAAGCTTAGTTTTTTATTTTATGCTGGAAACTGTATAATGAAATAAGAACTTTGCGACATTTCTCTGGTCCATCTGTTTCCTACCATCAAGTACACATTTGTGATTAAATCTGGATATTTTTGCTGCAACTATGACTCTTAGCTATCGAAGCCTTTTTACGTGAATTATTCATATGCCATGCAAGAAGCATACCTTTTTGTTAGGAGAAAACAATATTGCCTTCTTTGTATGATAGTCCCGCAAAAGAACTAGGTTAATAACAGGAATATATTGTATCATTTGTTTGAGTTATAGAAGTGTAGAACCAGAATGAAAAGAAATGGAAGGATTCTCCTTGCGGAACCTTTTTAAAGGTGAGTAAATTTGAATATAAAAGAAACCAGTTCCCTGATCATTCAATTTATTTCCAAATGTATGTTTTACGGGAACAAATGAATACCGACTTGCATTATCATTTTTTACCCATCTTCCAGCCAAGTGGGGTGATTAAAGTTTGCGTTCTTACCTTGTTCTGCTTCAAAAAATTTCAATTAGGAATTCCTTTTGAATAAAATGAAAGATAAAACGAAAAGAAGAGCACTTAGAGGAAAGGAGCTTTATTCTTTTCGTTTGGCAATCTGTGGGTGGAACAGTAAGGTATTAGTTTCAAACTTCTGTGAGTTCTTTGAAATAAAGAGGGACTTTTTTGGTTTGTAAAAGGTATGCCGGCTCCTTGACTCTTTTGGTGAATAATAGAATGGGCTGATGTGTTATGATTATTACTTGATTCATTTTATCATTGAATCTTAGATTAGTGTATTCAATAATTGATTCACGATGACCTTACCTCAATTTTAGATGAAGCAGGGGTACTTGTCCTGCATCATTTGTCTTAAGGATTCACTTTGCATCTTGCACTTAAACTTGACTCATTTGTCACTATAGTGACATGTTCTAAGGTCCAGCACTGCTTGTTGCTCACAGAACATAGAATTCTTGACAGAGGGACCTTTCTAGATAAGATTTTATTAAGTATGGCATCATAAGGGGGGTACAAGTCTGCTTACGTAGAATCAGCATATGGAACAATGCAGCAGATTTGACCAAATGAAGACATGTTGGGTCATGAGAATCAAATTAAAACAAATTTCCATTGCATTTATCTACACAAAACAAAGAGTGTAGAGTCACTTTACTACCGTGTCTAGCTAAGATCCTTAATTCGACTTTTCTTACATGTGTTAACAGAACTTTCCGATAAACCCTTGTGCTTCTGAACTAACATCTGTATTTTTTCTCTTTTCACTTAGTCCATAATTCTTCTCTTAGCCTTCCTCATCCAACCATAATATAACCCCAGTGAATTCCCCAAAATGATTGGTCTCTTTCCCAGTTCGCCTTAAGAAAATGCCGATATAACTTCACTAATGATATAAGTTGTTTGTGGAAGCTATCTAAATACTAATGGTATGTTTGGTATAGATTTTTGTAAAGTTGGCTTCAACTTTATATCTGTGCTTCTAAAGGAGTATCTTTAGATTTATTTACATACCAGATCGGCATAATGTTCTATTTTGCTTATCCAGCATTACTTGTTTCTCACAAGGTCACTCTTATTGACACAAGTACATTGTGTCCAGCACAATATCTGTATACTTCTCAATCTGGTGTGTTGATTTGTGCATAATTCTGCTGGTTATGTCAGATCCCATGTTTCTATCATTTGAATTAATTGTGTCCGGGCCTTTTCTGGTACATTTCTTTCAGTTGTGCAACAGTTAGGATAGCTCATCCGACAACCACATTCCTTTTTTAACCCAGAGAAGAGCAATATTTTTGGCAGATCTATGAAATGATCGCCTAGAGTTATCATTTACGCTGTACAATACTTGTTTCTTTTCATTCTGTGTTTTTAATCTGCCATAATGTTTTTATTCTTGGTGATATTGTTGAGAGATCCTCTCATTTTGTAGTTTTAAATTCAGGTTCAGAACCACGAAGATCTTTCTATTAGGAAATAGTGGTTGAGTAGAGGTACTTATTCAGTATCAGTACTATCAGGCATGTCTGTTTTCAAATATAAGCTGTCATATTGAGATCTGATGGCTTGTACTCAAGCCTAAGGCTTTTCGGTAATCATTAAATGATATAAAATGAAGAAAATTTAAATGGGGAAACAGGTTAAGAAATGCAATATTTGCTGAAATTTAATGGATTAGGTTCTTTGTCTTCACTAAGGTTCTGTTTCTGTGGATTGAACTACGATAAATTCACTCACAAGCAGCTATGTTTTCAAATATTTAACTAAGTATATGGAAGTTCTGAAACCCCTGGTCCCTAAGCCTGTAGTTGAAGAATGCACCAGTCCGTAGTTGATTTCCTACTGCATAGGGACACATTGCTATGATTTCAGCGGTTTTTTACTGTTAAAATATGAGCTATGTTATTCTACCATAACCTTATGGTTATTGGATAATTCTTTGTGGCAAACTATACAATTTTTTATATCATTCTTTTGTGGAACATTAATGCTAATGTGATGAAGAATGTGAGCAAGTCTCCATGGAGCTAAGATATGATATGGTACATCATTTTGGTCGAAAGTAAGTGGAAGTTCTAAATGTAGGTTCATTGTCTATAATTCCTGCCAGTGGGTGGAGATATTGATGGTTTTCTTTTGTAGCTGGGAATTGAGCTAATGTTTAACCTAATACTTGCTGAGCGCAAGAACTGAAATTACTAAGGATGTTGATGTGTAAGTATGTGATTGAAAAATGAGTTGGTAATATATGTTGGCCTTGACTTAGGGGATTCAATAATGAGGATTGATTTTAGTCAGCGTAATTCTTGCACGGAGTCATGTTCACTGGTCTTTGGAAAGATTTGAAGGTCGTATGTCCTAGTTAAAAATGAACGGGATGTACGTGCATAGTCCTAAAGTGCCATGACTACCACATAACAAGTGGAGCTGTAGGAACTTATTGGTGTGGATTGTGACAAAGCTTCAAAAGGACTTTATTTAAGCTAGTATGCCATGTTCTTATTTTTTAGTTCACGTATCTGATAACATCAAATTATAGGAAGTCTGCAATTAATGTCCCTGGCACTTTGGTACCTGTTACTGAATGTTGCTTAATTTGTCTATCTTGTTGGACTGTTAGCAATATTGACAGAATCACTGCTGATCATTATTCTAATACATGGGTCATACAAACTATGGAAGGAGCATAAAGGATCTAGTGGTAAATGATGATTTTTATGATTTACAAGCTACTATGTATTTTTATGCATGGAAGGAAGAAGTTAATAGCTCTTCATTTTTTTTCCTTGTGACAAATCAATCGAAGCAAATTGAATGAATTGACTAAAGAAAATAAACTGTTCGAGCTCTGCTAAGGATTTAGTGTCTTCTTGATATATATGGTGCTCAAGGGCAAGTTTCAGTTTAGTTCTTTAGCTACATTCTTGATCTTGTGGAATGAGAAACACAGATTTTATCTTTAATTCCTCTCTCTCCTTAGCCCTTTCGACTTGTATCAGCTTATAACATAAGTTAATCACAGGTACATTCATGGACTCGCTCCTGATGCTGATCAGAACATTTTCTCCCCAGAAGCTTCTGGAAGCATGGGAGGCCTCAAATTGGGCTCTAGTGTTGGCAGCAGCGCATGGTATCTAACACCACCTTCTCAACTTCCGTCAAGCCCTTCTCTTAAACAGAAATCTGATTCTCAGTTTCTGGGCCACTCGTCCCCCCAACTAAATATGCCACATGCTTTTGTGCCTATTGACACAGTGACAGTGTCAAAACATCAGCAACACTGTTTATTTGGCAGTGATATTGGTTCACCTGGACCGGCGAAGCAGGAGCAACATTCTGTGCATCCCTTCTTCAGTGAGTGGCCTACAGCCAAGGGATCATGGTCCAATTTGGATGACAATGAACCCAATAAAAATGCATTCTCTACTACCACCCAGTTGTCCATCTCAATTCCAAGATCATCTTCTGAATTTTCTTCAGGGAGCGGTTGTTCCCCAAATGGTGAGTTTCAAAAACTCTAGTGAATCAACACTTCGTAGCTCATAAATCGTGTGTTACTACACAGTGTTCAACAAAACTAGACAATAGGACAAACAATTTTAATTTCTTCAAAAAAAAAAATATTGTCGAGCACTATCTAATCCTTCCTATCAAATTTACTAATCTGAAACCTGGTTTGTGCTGGACGCAGATGCTTGAAGATGGATGATTATTATAGTTATTCTGATCAGTCTGCTGGCAAACCCATAGCATATGTACTTGCATGTTGTTTTTCTGGGACGTGGGACAAATCTCGTGGTATGAAACTCGTGGATTTTCTGAGTTCAGCATAAGGAATAAATGTATTACTGGCATCTTATTGCCTAGGAGCTTATACTATCTGCTTCGCTGCAAATTGTGGGATATCTTGTGCAAAAAGTTCGAGACTGTAAATTATCCTGTCAATTCAAGCACATGTTTTAATTAATTTCATTAGACGGTTTATGCTGATGTATGTTTGTAGTTCAAACATCAAATGCTGTGTTGGTCGTCGTTGTGTAGCCTGTAGTGTTCTTCTATATCTGCTCTTTAGAGACAATGGTGTTTAATTCCGAGAAGAAACAATAATTGGATGTTGAACTTGTTTTGGAATGTGTTGAATTAAACTTAACATTTGGGATTGAGTCGAGTTGAGCTTTATATTATCGATGTTGGGGTCGACCCCTGTTGTGTCATCGTCTCTAATCCATTGGTGGGAGCTGATCTTCAGGGAAAAACTAAGGGTATGGGAAATTGTATTGGTTAAATCCAGTGTGAACTCCACATCGTCGAATCCAACTATTCTGAACAAATCAGTCCAGAAAAAGGTTAACAATTATGAAAGCAGATTAAACTTGTTCTAACTCAACGGTTGAACCATCGAGCTAGCATGCTATTAAATAAATGAAAAATGCTTTGAGATGGGCAAACGATTCTCTCGCTTAAGGCTAAGGCCATGAAACAAGTATAAAGATAGATTTCAGTTCATTGACAGAATTGATTTTGCTTCGAGTGCAGTCAATTCAAGAAAATAGAAGTTCACCGGTGGAGTAACTTGATCGGATCATATGGCTTTAGTACAGTCACCAATTCGATTTGGTTCAAGTCCGAATGCGTATTACGATTGGTTTTAATGAGGGTTAGTCAGAATCAACATTTTGACACATTTATATTGGAATTTTGTTCAATCAATTTTATCAATTCATTCCACGTGATTCTTTATAGACACGGAATCCAAAGTGTCCATTCTACCGTTTTCTTGTTGAACAAGGCTACGCGTACGCAAGAGTTTTAACATGATTTTCTCACATAATACACGTATCGTTGTGTGATTGGAAAATTAGAAAAAAAATAAAATAAAATCATCCTCACATGCTGCCAATGCAGTACCTGTAACTGTAAGATGGTGTTTGGTAGATATTAAAATCGGATTAGAATTGAAAAATTAGCCGTTATTATTGACTTTTATTAGACGAATGAGACCCAATAACGACTATATTTTCAATTTTAATTGGATTTTAAACCGTACCAAACATGCTTTAATTGTTTTGTCTAGTTGGTGTTCTCTTTTTACATTCTTTTTCCAAAATTTCAAAATTCCCGCCTCTATAGATACTCAACGTTCCCCTCTCTTTAAAACCAAAAAGGGAAAAAAGGGAACAAATTTCAGTGAAATAGAGACCCCAGATATGAGGAAGAGAACAGCTAAGAGATCATCCACGGCGGAGCTCCTAGCATCACCGCCAGCACTGCCGTCGGACGCGGCGGCAGCGAGGAGCCCCACCTTGTCACCACCGACATCTCCCGTGGAGCAATTCGAGTTCAATCTCAATGGATTCACCACCTCAACCACTAAACTGACATCATCGAAGAAGAAAATCTGCAAAAAAAGCGGTGCAAGTGCGTCAGACTCCAAAATGAAGCAGCCTACTGGAATTTCGAAGCCATCACTGAAGAGCGTAAGCACAATTTCTGATCTGAAGGATCTGGCTTCTTCTAAACTGGAATCCATCAAGTGCCAACTGGATTCATCGCACTCTGAAATTATGAAGGACGTGGAAGCATCACAGTGTCGTCTCCAGAAGCGCCTTAAGGTCTTCGTCATCCTGTGTGTTATGCACAATATTGCGTATATATACATGCATGATTGTATGCAATTTATAGATTTCGTTTGTCAATTTATAGATTAATGATTGTACATAATTTGTGAATAATTTGAATTTTACATTGTGATTTGATTTCTAAATGCAGAATGATTTGAACGGTTCTTGTCGAATTTCTAATTTCATCTCTTTTTAGCATAACGAGATATCCTTACTCCTTAGATTATTCTAATTTCTAATTATAGGATAAATATTTAGTTGATGATCTCTGTCTTCTCAGTTCTCATAGTGAGAGTGTGTGAGTTTATGCAAACTGAAATGTCACAAACGGTCTAATAGAACACAATTATCTAGTTGCTTGCAGATATTGAAATGAACAGAGTCTCATCTCCATTTTTACCCTTTAAATTATTGAGGAAATATTGGCGTTTTCCTAGAAATTTGAAAGACAACAATAAGCTGTTGTGTTAGGTACTGGACTCAATGTTTTACTATGTGCCTAGAGAGTGAGAGGGACTTGGAGTATATGCTTTAATTTGCATAAAGGAGCATTTGTTAATGCCTAGAGATCTATCTCCTCAGCCTATGTAGTTTTGTGTTTTCTTCATTTTATGTGTGAAAAATGGGGTTCTGCATTTCCCTTTTCGATTCTCTTTAGGGAAAACATCCATTACCTTGTTCTTTTGATGATTTGAGAAGGTTTTTTTTAGACTGAATAGTTTTTTATCTGCTCATGATATATTGTAGAATGGTGATTTGATTAGCTGTACACTTGCATTTTGTATGTCGTTGAAACTGCTCTTTCTTTAAGATGGATTCTACATTGGAATTGACCTCTCTTTTCATATGTTTGTACATATATGCATAGACACACTAGTATATCAAGATGTGTTTTCAATATATTTCATGTAATCACATGGAATACACTGACTTACAATGCTTATGTGTTCTACACCACTATCAGATAAATGCATCTCTTATCATTTAGTGGCCCTTGAACAATTGGAGCACTCAGTCCACTTCTCTTATGATACGTTTTGTATACCTATATTAATGTATGAAAGTGAATGATGATTTAGTAAACATTTTCTAGGGAACTAAGCTCTCCCTCTGTTGTACTAATTTTTTTTTTTTTTGTCAGGAGCACTATACAATTGTAAAATTTTTAATCTACATTTGCTTTGTGTTCCAATTGATTTTCCTTGAAAATATCTACATTTTTAATGCATATAGTCTTTCCAAGTAGTGAGTGTTTGGTTGGTGATCCTGTATTCTGTCTGCAATAAATTGAAACATAAGCATGGCTTATGTACCTTTGTTTTCCATGTAAACTTGTGCAGTTGTCATAGTAATTTAAAGCACTTCAAAAAAGCTGAAACTCGTAACAAGTGATTTAGCTATAAAACATACAAGGTGCCAAGGAATTTAATATGTTACTTTAACAAGTATTCAAGGAATGAGATGAAATTTCTGAGAGACTGTAGAGTGAAGTGCATAGATTGAATTCGTTTCTGGTTTGTAAAATTTTTACTATGATGTAGAAAGTTATTTCTATGTTGATGAAAGCATACATCTAATGATATTTGAGAGCAAGAATCTGAATTGATTATAAACTATGGATCAAATGTGCTAGCTTGGATTTTAGGCATTGTTTCATGATTATAAAGATGATGGATCTTTTCTCATTTTTGTTTACCAGAACTTCTGTGACATCCATGTAATCTCATTTTCCTACAATGCTGTTTCAGGGTTTATCTATATTTTCTGTCAGAAGTTAACTGCACTGAAACTGTTACTGTTTTATTCTTGATCATGCTCAATTGTTCAACCAAAATGATGCTTGCTGACTTTTTATACATTTCTTCCCTTGGAAACTTGTCAACAGCTTCAAAAACAAGCATGTCAGCAAGTAATGGATGAAGCAGAAAAGGAATATAAGAAGATGTCCCAGCAAATAAATGAAGGTCAAGATGCAATGAAGGTGCTAATTCGTATTCTCCCAGAAAACCATCATTACTTAGACGCTAAAATCCTGTTAAATCCCACCAGTTTTTCAACCTTAACTTTATGCTTTATTTCAGGCTTCATATGTGGAATTCTTAGAAGCAGCACAGGCCAGTACATCTCGCTGTAAGTTAGTTATCTTTAAAAGCGCTCGTTATCAATGTTGATTCTAGGTTCTAACAAGCTGCTGAAAGGATAGGGGATACCATTCTTTTCCTTAGATTATATAGGTTCTTTCATTTTGCCAAAGACAGGAATCACACACTCATAAAGATGTATATATAGAGTAAGGTGCAAAGTTGCATTGGCTTGTTCGCCTGAAATAAAATTTGCTGGAGGGCCATATGGACGTCATATAACCAAACAGAGAACACATATACAGAATGTAATAATAATTCCTTGAGTATTGTTTGTTTATAATTTCAGTACTCAAAACATCTATCCCGGAGCTTTCACAATCCTTTGAGAAATCTATTGATACACTCAAGAGTCGATATGGGATCTCATCAACTTCAGCTTGACAGACGGAGTTTTCACCCTTTGGTAAGTGAGTTTTAAAGCTTTGATGCCTTTTTCTTACAATTCGTGGGACTATTGTAGCTCTGTTTCATCTTGTTTGAAGTGTATTACCGGTGAAATGCAGTCGTCATCTGGCCAATTCAGACTTATATATGGTCAATAGATCAATAAATTTGTATTCAGAGGTTCAGAATTATAAAAAACAGTCAGTCAAATTGAAAAAGGAGAAAGGGTGACTAAGAATGGAATATATATTATGTAATATCCAAGTATTGTTTTTCACTTTACTAGGAGCAGGTTAGTTCCGTTACTGAAAAAATATAAATAAATGAACATATTTATATCCTCTTAAGTTGAGATTTTAGATTAATGCAATGACGAAAGTGAAATCGAAGTTTATATGCTTTAAAATTGCTTCAAATATCCTATTAACTCTGTTATCTTAAATCTAAGCCTTGAGTACATTAATTAGGGTAAGACATGATCCGGTTCGGTTCAATTCTAAGGAAAACCAGAATTATCGAGTATTTATTAAGTATAACCGTCGGATCTAAATTTAGTTATGGAACCGTTCCGTTCCGTTCGGCTTGATTCGATTTGGTTCAATTCCATACCATAATTAAATTTTTTATCATTTACAATAACACTACATTAATCCAATTAATGACATTCAATCTTAACTCTTAAAACAACACTATATTAATACTTACAAAATGACGTAGTTCAATTTAAAATTATACAAATAAAAAGATTTCTAACAAGATCCATTCACCAATATATACAAATTATTTTGATCAAAGTGGAAAAAATTCAATGAATATGGCAAAAAAATGGGTAAGATGAAGATAGGTGCAGTTGCTCAACTTCGATTATTTGAGAAATAATGGAATTATTGAGAAAAACTTAGGTCACTAAATTTTGATTCTTTGAAATTTGAATTATAAAGTTGAATTTGGACTGAAAACAGACAATGATATTTTGGATTCAATTAATTAGTTGACAAATGAAACAGAAAAATGATATTTTTGGGCTCAAGCAAATACGAAAAAATTAAAACAATTTGGCTTGTTTATTATTAAAAAAATTTAAAAAATTAGGGAGATTCAATTCTTATTCTCTTTTTCGGTTCTTGATCTAAAATCGAGAATTGAACCAAATCCATTGAGTCTAGATTTTGATATTCGTTTAGATATTTAATTTAAGAAGAATTGCACAATTCCGTTCAGTTCGGTTTCGATTCTATTCAATTCGAAAGTCTTGTTCAGCCCTAATATCAGTGACATTTCAGTGAGAAGAGATATTTAAAATTTTGTATATTATGCTATCTAGTCCTATTTAATATCATGTACAAGACATGCTCAAGTATCTATATTGCGTGTTTTATTTGCCAGGAATAATTTCTCTGGATTTGCTGGAAGGTCATCTTAGCCACTAGTGACATAATACTTTCTGCTTGTATAAATCAGAT
This sequence comes from Fraxinus xanthoxyloides, assembly GCA_903798325.1. Lineage (NCBI taxonomy): Eukaryota > Viridiplantae > Streptophyta > Magnoliopsida > Lamiales > Oleaceae > Fraxinus > Fraxinus xanthoxyloides. The sequence continues at coordinate 12,625 of CAIGRL010157472.1, forward strand.
TCTCTATTTGATTGTTGAATTGGAATCAGTAGCTCAGGCTAGTTAATGACCTCTAGTTGTTGCATTCATGCTTTATCGTGTCATAGACAAAAATAGTTACATATTTGGAGTCTCATATTGTTACTTTAAACGTTTGGCACTTTCATTTTTATGCCTATCATCTAATGATAATAAATAAAGTTTAGCTATTACTTTTCCAAGAAAAATTCGACGCATCTACTGGTAATAGATAAATTAAATGAATAGGTAAAATTAAA
>CAIGRL010157493.1:0-13654 GCA_903798325.1 Fraxinus xanthoxyloides
AACTTACACACTTGACTTGACTTGTTACTAAATGGAGGGACTCTACCCCTTTATATAAGGTTTACATGAAACTTCTAGATCACACATTGTTTAGGGACTTCTAGTCCACATATTTTCTTGAGGCTGCTAAACTACGTATTTGGACTAGATATTTTTCCAGAGTATTCTAGGAATTTTTATGACCACATCTTTTACTTAGATATTACATGGATATTTCTAGAAGATATTTCTAGAAATGTTAGACTTTGTTGGGCCTTTTATTTGAATTGGGCCTATGAGAAAAATTCTTAAGCCCATATTACTTACTCCAAAATCAAGTTTACTTCCCAACATCCCCCCTTAAACTTGATTTTGCTACTCCATGTAAAGTTCTTAGGTTACGGAACATGTCATGCTTGAGTGGCTTAGTGAAAATGTCGACGATCTGCTCTTGAAAGGTTATATACTTCAACTGCACCTCATTCTTTGCAATGTTCTCTCTTACAAAGTGATACCTTGTATCGATATGATTGCTTCTATCATGAAATACTGGATTATTTACCAATGTTAGTGTTGATTTGTTGTTCACATGGATCTTAGATGGTTAATCTTGTGAGATTCCAAACGTCATCAACAAGTTTCTAAGCCAAATTTCATGGAAACACTTGATGTAGCTCCAACATATTCAGCTTTACATGTAGATAGCACCACAATCAATTGCTTCTTCGAGCTCCGAGTGAATGCAATGTCGCCCAAGTAGAACACATATCCAGTAGTACTCTTTCTATCGTCAATGTATCCGCCCCAATCACTGTCACTATATCCAACAAGTTTGAATTCATTAGATGATGAATATATTAAGCCATAGTCAAGCATACCCTTGATATAGAGAAGAATCCTATTTGCAGCTTTTATATGAGTCATGGTGGGTGTCTCCATTTAGAGACTGATGAGCCCTACTCCAAAGAGGATATCTGGTGTTGTGCATGTCAAATATCTTAGATTTTCGATAAAACTCTTAAAGAGTGTTGGATCCACTTTTTCACGTTCATCATACTTCAATAACTTGGTTCTACATTCAATGGGGGTAATACATGCTTGCAATCCACCATGTTGAATTTCTTTAGAACTTCTTTCGTGTACCCTTCTTGTGAGATAAAGATGTCATCCTCCATTTTCTTTACCTCAATCCCAAGATAGTAGGCCATAAGATCGATATATGTCATCTCGAATTCTTAAGCCATGACCTTTTTAAACTCAGTGATCATACTTAGATTATTTCCTGTAAATATAAGATCATCCACATACAAACAAACAAGCATGACATCTTCTTTCTCATTTACCTTTGTGTAAAGGGTATACTCGTAAGGGCATTTCGTGAAGTCGTTTTCTAGAAAGTACTTGTCAATTATACTATTCCATGCTCTTGGGGCTTGTTTCAACCCATATAAAGCCTTTTTGAAATTTAAGACTTTACCTTCATGAACTTTTATTTTATATCCCATTTATGCTCAACATAAACTTCTTCTTCAAGATAGCCATTTAGAAAAGCTGATTTTACATCCATTTGAAAAATCTTCCACTTATGTTGCGCGACAAGAGAGATAATTAATCTTTTGGTTTCTAAGCGAGCAACAGGGGCAAATACCTCTTCATAATCGATCCATGACCATTGGTTGTAGCCTTTGGCAACCAATCTTGATTTTTTTCTCTCTACTTCTCCTTTAGCATTCTTCTTTGCCTTGTACACCCACTTGACTCCGATTGTTTTTTTCCTTTAGGAAGAGTCATCAACTCTCACGTATCGTTCTTCTTAATAGCCTTAATCTCTTCATCCGTAGCATATCTCCATCTTTTATTTTGCGCTGCTTCTTCATACACTATTGGCTCACAATCGGCATAAAGACAAAAAAGTGTGGGATCATTTTGATTTTATGTTACCTCATATAGCTCTTATAGGCCCCTCATCTGTGGTGTCCTTTTGCTTGAGCTTTCTCCTTGTGAAGATGCTGGTGAAGCATCTCCATGAGCAGGTGATAGAGGTGGATTGGTAGGCTCTTACTGTTTTTTGTTCTCTTGTTTTTCTTCCTCAAAGAATGGCAAGAAATCTTAGTCTTTCTTCTTGGACACTCCAATCCCAAGCTCCTTCTTTATCAATCTCGACATCTCTACTTACAATAATCTTCTCCTTGCTTGAATTATACAGCTTGTAGTCTTTGGAGCGAGAGTCATAGCCGATAAAGACATAACTTTCACTCTTGTCATCTAGCTTGGACTACTTTTGATCCGGCACATGAGCATATGCAATGCTCCCAAATACTCGCAGGTGAGAAATATCGGGCTTCCTTCCACTCCATTCTTCTTGTGGTGTCTTATTCCACACACTTCTAGAAGGAAATCGATTAAACATGTTTATAACGCAATGATAGCTTCAGCCCAAAGTCTTTTGAGCATGCAGCGGGTCATATTAAAAATGGATCTATTCTTTCTTTCGGCTACTCCATTTTGTTGTGGAGAGTATGGAAGCGTCAATGGGCGACGAATTTCATTCTCTTCACAATATTTCTCAAATACTTTGGAGGTAAATTCTCCTACTCTATTTGATCTCATGGCTTTTATGCTATAGCCGCTTTCCTTTTCAACAAGAGCTTTAAAATTCTGGAAAGTTCTAAAAACTTTTGATTTTTGTTTGAGAAAATAGACTCCAATCTTTCTACTAAAATCATCAATGAAAAGAACAAAGTAATTGTTCTCACAAAGAGAACCTGGATTGATTGGCCTACAAACATCCGAGTGTACAAGTTCTAGTGGCTTCTTAGCTCTTGTAGATGCTTCTTTTGGAAAACTTTTACTCGAATGCTTCCTAAGTAAGCATCCTTCACATAATTGATCCGTATAATTTATAGGAGACAAATCTTTCACCATCTTCTTCTTACTTAACAACTTTAAGCCCCCAAAATTAAGGTGCCCAAATCTGAAGTGCCAAAGCTAAGATGAATCTTTAAAATAAGCTTTTAAGCATTTAGCAACATCATTTTGAATCCTTAATGCAGACATTCTATTTCTTGTCATAGGGACCTTAGCAATCAGATTTTCTATTTGATCTCTTATTGAAAGACTATGATCTTTCAAATGAATATCATAGCCCTTCTCTAAGAGTTGTCCCAAGCTCAGAATGTTATTCTTCATATTGGGTACATAGTAGACATTTGAGATAAATTGATGCATACCATTCTTCAAGAGAATCAAGATTTTACCTTTGCCTTTCACGGGGATCTTGGATTCATCTCCAAAAGTAATATTGCTGCTTACCGATTCATCGAGCTCCACGAACATGTTTCTTCTTCCGCACATATGGTTGCTTGCTCCAGTATCGAAGTACCAAGTGTTCTTTTCCCTATTTTCTTCACCTTTGTATGCCAACAATAGTATAAGATCCACTTATTTTCTCGACTAGCATAGTTGGATTTCTCCTCAACTTGTTTAGTACCATTTCTATATTCTAAAGCATAATGGCTAAGTTTTTGACAATTGTAACATTTAACTTGAGATTTGTCATACCTTGGCCTTTCATTTTACCTCGTATCTCTTTCTCTTCCATGACCTCTAGTGGAAAATGAGCTTTGTCTTCTTTCCTTCCTGTAGAATACATTTCTTCCTCGATCTTAGCCACGTCCTCTTCCTCTTTGGCTTCTCCTATTGCTGAACCTTCATTCACCCTTGTTCAAGGTGAGCTTTGTTTGAAGAGCTTGCTCTAATGGCTCTTCTTTTATCTTCTTCTTTAGTTTTTCCTCATGTGCTTGTAAAGATCCCATGAGTTGATCGACACTCATACTATCTAGATCTTTAGATTCCTCAATGGCTACAACTATATAGTCAAATTTAGAATCTAAAGACCTAAGTATCTTCTCAATTACTCGAGTGTCACTCAATTTTTTTCCATTCCTCTTTAATTGGTTCACAATGGCCAATACTCTTGAAAAGTAATCAGAGATTGATTTTGATTCTTTTATATGTAAAGCTTCAAACTCACCTCGAAGTGTTCGGAGTCGAACATTTTTCACTTTTGCAACTCCTTTGTGGGAGTTTTGCAAGATCTCCCATGCTTCCTTACTCTTAATAGCACAAGCTACCTTCTTGAACATACCTTCATCTAAGGTTTGATAGATGAGGGTGAGCTCTTTCTTCCTTGCATCCTTCAAACTATCCTTTGTGCTTGGGATAGAGTGACCTCGTCATGTGACTCCATGTAGCTTTTCTCTACGATCTCCCATGCATCTTACGACCCAAGCAATGGCTTCATCCTTATGCTCCAATTGTCGTAGTTATCCTTGTTAAGTTGAGGAACTTGAAAAGGAATCATCCCACTTGCCATTTTTTACCAGAACTTTAGGGCTCTGATACCACTTTGTTGGAGGAAAGAGAGATTTACCAACTTGGTTTGGCTAAGATTTGAGAGGAAGGACAACTCTAATAGGAAGAAGTAAGTAAAAGTAACTTATATTTCTCAACTTCAAAACTTACACACTTGACTTGACTTGTTTCTAAATGGAGGGACTCTACCCCTTTATATAGGGTTTACATGAAACTTTTAGATCACACATTGTTCTATAGACTTCTAGTCTACATATTTTTATGAGGCTTCTAGACTACATATTTGGACTAGATATTTTTCTAAAATGTTATGGATAGAATCCATTTTTATGACCACATCTTTTACTTAGAAACATGGATCTTTCTAGGAGCTGTTTCTAGAAATATTGGACTTTGTTGGACCTTTTAATTGATAGGGCCTATGATGAAAAATCTTAAGCCCGTATTATTTACTCCAAAGTCAAGTTTACTTCCCAACAGTTGAACGATTACTTTATCCTTTCAACTCAAATTCTTAGAACGTTGACATTCAAACTACCATGGAGGAGTTTATGCAGGTTTTTGGTCTTTGGTCTACAAGCATAAACAATTCCAGCTCCTCCTTCGTCCCAGGATTTAACTACCAAAGGTCCTGAAATGGCAAGCAATGTCCCTCCACGAGTGGTCAAGGATAGGACCCTCACATGGGTCTAGAGAATCGAAGTCCCTTGTTCCTACATCTATTCAAATGCCTTTCTCCTTGAAGACTATGGCTCTTTCTTTGCTTGTTCTTGTCAGGAATCCTTCTAAAGGGAAGGGGAAAATGCAAGGTGGGTTCAAGCATATTCCAAATACTAAAATCTCTTATTATCCTAGGAAATTTACTCCTACTTTGGATCTCTATTTTGCCCTCACATGAATGAAGAGTTAGATTTAGGGGTTTTTTCTATTCTTATTCCTTTTGTTTCTTGGACTACGAGATCTACCTTTACTTATTTTAATCAGTCCTATGAGAAATTAGTAGAGGAGCTTACCCTAACACAAAAGGGAAACATGATCGAAGCTCATCTTTTGCGATCTACACTATAGCCATGAAGCGAAGTATAAGATTTGCATTTTACGGTAGTTTGGATAAGAAAGTTGAGTTCTTGGAGAAGACGTGTGACAATTCTCAAAGGAAATTGGAAAATGTTGAGAAAGAGAAAGCTAAATATAAATAAATGTGAAAAAAGTGCTGAGACTTATGTTGAAAGGGAGGTTATTCTATTATCCAATATGAGGAGGGTTTCTAAAGACCTGGAACAGGCTACGTTGAACCATCAACCCTATACTTAGAAGGCTGATCATGAGGTTTTCAGACTTAAGAATGAGCTTCAGTTGGCGAAGGTTGAGCAATTCTTTACCACCAACGATCTTGAGAGCACGAGGAATAAAATGATTTTACTTCATAATGAATTGAAAAGTTACAAGATAATGCTTACTGTCGCAGAGTCAAACCTTGCTCAAATAAATGCCCGCAAAGCCAAGCTCATCGAAGAAGCTATTTATGAAGGGGCAATGAAGTTCTTGACATTATTTGGAGATTCATCCTGGATTGAATATGAGTTTTGGAGGCTCACAAAGAATATGTCAAGGACACCTTATCTCCCGATGTTCCTCAATTGGCCCTTGTAGATCCTTCACCTATTGCTATCAAACTTTCCCAACCTATGGATTCTCAATCTATTCCTTCAAGTGGGATCGGTACTATTACTGAGTTAGCCAACACTCCTACTCTTGCTCATCTTCCTCCTTTCTACGAGAGTTGTCCTCTCTAAGGGTAATATTCAAATTAACCAATAAGAAATGACTTCTGAAAATCTCCAACCTTGAAGAAATATTTTTAATCATCATATTTCTTTATTGTAATGGTACTTTATGCATGGAATTGCCTTTTTTTTCCCCTAATTATCCAAGCTCATATTACTTTATTCGTTTTTCATTTAGTCATTCTTTGTGTTGTGTTAATTATGCTCAGAATCTCTGATATCAATCATTGAAAATTCAATGATCACGTATTGCTCGATACCACTTGATTTAAAACCAACTACCGGATTGATGTGTTGAATTTATATGGCACAATAATGAAGTATTTGATCACAAGCAAAAAAATAAAAGAAGAGAAAAAAATATGGCAGGAAAATTAGGAGATTTTATTGCACTACAAATAATGAAAATGAAGAAATATTACAATGATCTTAAAAGCGAGTAATCACTTTTCTCAATTATAAATTTTTATAGAATAGCCTAATATTTATATGGAACATTTAGGGGATGTCCAAACCCTCCTGGTAGAGTTGTTGATGAGGTAAGATACTAAAAAATCGAGTTCAAAACAAATGTTAACTCTCATTGGGCTTCTAAAATAGAAGTTCAACTTGACGTAAGACTACAACGGCATTCTAAACTGAATTTTTCTTAATGTGCACTTCAATTAGAATTTTTCAATTACTTTAACAAGAAATTTAGGTCAGACTCAAATTTTAACAATCTCCACCTTAACACAAATTTTATTGCAACGAACAAAGCTCCAAAATTTTCTGCACCTGGAAAAGAAAATCAGTTTGCAAGGAATGAACTGACTTTTCGACAATAACCTAAACTGATCTCTCCAACCATACACAAAATATTCCACATCTTCCAATAAATCCAAGCACTACTCTATTGAACTATCTTAGATTCCCAAAAAGTCATAATGATTCTAAAATTCACCAAACTGAGGTGTAACATACCCCCAAAGTAGAATGAAACCTAAATGTTTTTAAAGAAGGCCCCTTGTTACACTGTACACTTTCTACTACGTTGAAAGCATGCTCAACAAATCAACATCCACATACCTTTTACCATTGGTCTATCCCTAGCAATTAAATACACAAAACCTTCAAAGCTCCACCTCCATCAAAAACTCATAACTTTTTGAATCAAGGATAAACAACAACATGAGATTCTTCCTCAAATTTAGAACATGTCGAACATGGTCAAGTGTTCGAATTATCCCATCCAATAAGTTCATTCTGCCCGTACCAATTTCAGCAACCCAACAAGTTATGTTATCTCCCATAACCACAACACCATTGGATACACTTTCACATATAGTAAACAAGTCTTTATTAGGACACATATGAAATACACACGTTGAATCCAGAATCCAATCATCCTCTAGTTTAGACTCGATGTCAGAAATAGCCATGAGATTTCTCTCACTTCCAATGTTCTGTTTGAGGTCTACTTCATCAGAAGTCTCTGATTGCTTCATATATTGACTTGCAACCAACCTTTCATTATTCTGCAATTTGTAGCAATCCTTCTTCAAGTGCCCCTTCTTTTTGCAGAAGTTACAAATCTGATTACTTTGCAGAAGTTACAAATCTTATTACTGAACTTAAATTTTTATCTACCCCTTTCAGAGCCACCATGAGCAACAATACCATCTTCATCTCTGACCTCTGAAACCAGATACTTCATCTTCTCTTTTGTATACAAAGCATCATACACCTTCTCTATGGTGAGAGTATCATGACTATACAAGATCGTGCCTCTAAATGAAGAAAACGAAGCAGTCAACAAATACAATAGAATCAAGGCCAAATCTTTTTCATCATAGTTTACTTCCAAAGTTTTTAAATCAGTGATGATCTCTTTAAATACAGCCAGGTGATCTTCCAATGATCCTCTTTCTGCCATCCGATGAAACTATAAACCTCGTTTGAAATACAACTTGCTTGTCACACTTTTAATCATGCACAATTGCTCCAACTTCAATCACAAAGCAACTTTTGAACCCTCCTTCAAAATGTACTGAAGTATGGTATTCGATAGATGAAGATGAATGTGAGAAAATGGCTTCTTATCCTTTCCTAATTTTCAAATAACGCATCATCCAAATCCTGATGTGCGAATGCTGCACGTATCTTAACATGCCATAGCGAAAATCTAGTGCTCTGATCGAAATTTCGTACTTCATGGAAGTCATCACGAACAAAAACCTCGAACAAATCAAACATTACGCTCTTGTAGAACTCTTGAACCTAGGCTCTGATACAACTTGGATTAATTATGCCCAAAATCTCTGATACCAATTGTTGAAAATTCAAGGATCATGTATCGCTCGATACCACTAGATATGAAACTAACCACCAAATTAAGGTGTTGTGTTGAAGTTATATCCCACAATAATGAAGTATTTGATCACAAGCAAAAGAATAAAAGAAGACAAGAAAATATGGCAGAAAAATTAGGAGATTTTATTGCACCACAAATAATGAAGATGGAGAAATATTACAATGATCCTAAAAGCTATTAATCACTTTTCTTACATTATAAAATTGTATAGGAGAGCTTAATATTTATAGGGAACATGTAAGGGATGTCCAAACCCTCCTAGTAGGGTTGTTGATGTAGTGGATACCAAAAAATCGAGTCCAAAACAAATTTCAACTCCCAATGGGTTTCCAAAATAGAACTTCAACTTGACATAGGACTCCAATAACATTCCAAAATGAATTTTTTTGACGTGCTCTTCAATTAGAATTTTTCAATTACTTCAATAAGGAATTTGGGTTACACCTAAATTCTAACACTTCACATAAGTGCATTTAATCAATTCATATGTTAACAATATAACTCATAAAATGTTACATTCTATTCAATATTCATTGTAACTAAGAAAGAACAAAAGGTTATGATAATTACTTCAGTCATGGCTTTTTGTTATACAAGAATTCTGCTCGTAGTTACAACGATATTTTTTATGACGTCAAATTTCCACGTGGGCGGATTTGGACTCACCCTTCGTAGTTTGGCCTTTGAGGGTAGAATTCAGTCCTTGTATTTCCTCGGTGAAAATGGACCTTGCCTTTGATTAAATATTCATTGTAGGTAAAAAAAAAGGCTCACATAGGCAGAAAAAGGCTCACATGTTATCAAAATTTCACTGGATGCAGAAAGAGACTCGCTTGTCATCAAAGTCTCACTAGAGGTAAAGAGACTCGCCTTTCATCCTTCCTATGTTTTCATTAGAGTTCTCATTGCTAGGACCTTGTTTGTAGTCCAACCTTCATTTAACTATTTCAATATTCTTGTTTCCCCTAGTACTTGCTAAATTATCCTTACTAACAAGTAGACTTTTCAACTTACCGTTCACAATATCAGATGATTGCTTTCCTAAGACAGGATTTTCAATCATGTCCTTTCTTTCTACAATCAATGCAGTATTAGATCCTAGAGCCCTTGGGCCTTCTTTCTTAAAGCGTTGAGATAGCATTCGCACATAGCCGCTTGATTACCCATTCTAAATTTTTTTATACAGGTGATGAATGGATGTTATTGCTATCAGCTGCTCCATGATAGGTCTCCCTAGAATCTCGTTATAGTATGATTGAAAAGTCCAAATATCCCTGGAATATAGTTGGCTCTTTACCCAACTCAATTGTTCAAGTAATCTACTCCATTGGGACCAATCTATCACGAGTCAAACCATACAGAGTTTAGTCATGGATACCCAAGGACAATCAACCTGCATATGATCAAAAGCACTTCCAAATAGAATATTTAATGAGCTACGATTATCCACCTTCATACGGTTAAGGTCATTGCGAGCTATTATTGCTTGCACTACAAATGCATCAAGTTGGGGAGATATGATTCCTTGTTCGTCATTATTACTAGGCACTAGCAGGTGTGATGCAAGTAGCAACCTTATAATTATATTTATAGTAGTAAACCATTCATGTTTGAATATTTGTCAGTTGTTTGAAGAAGTTGCATAAATTAAATGGGAATGGTGTCGGGTTAAGTGTAGTGCTAATATAGGGTTTTATAAGTAAAAAGAAAAGTGTTTCAGATATATTATTTAATATGCACCATAATCTATCAACTGAAGATACAAGTGCACATTAGTAAACTTCTTTATTCTAGCAAGATGTGATTACAAGAGAAGTTGGACTTCACAAAAGATAACAACAGTTGGACATTTCAAACCTGTGAACCATTCTCGCATAATCACATCAGTAGCATAGGTTCAGAACCAGGGACGGATCCAAGAATTTTTCGCGCATGGGCTAAAATTTAAAAGTCAATATAAAAAATTCATATATAAATCAAATTCATTTAATTTGAAGTTGTTCCCGATGAGGTTTTGAAACATAAAATTCATCCACAACATAATATATATGTGTCTTTTGAGCAAGTTCTCGTTTGATGAAGAATGTCATACAATCACCAAGAAAGTCATCCTCCATTTTTTACGAAAATCCATCTTCACGTGTTTCATTGCTAAAAATGTTCACCCAATAGTTGCAATAGAAACAGGTAAAGTTAGTATAAGATGAATCAATCGGGTAACCATAATATAAGTTTCTGACCTGCTACTCTCAGTTAAGTGTCGTCATAACTCAACCAGTGTAGATACTTGAAATCGAGAGTCGCTCTTCATATCTAGCTCAAAAATATTGCAACTCATATTCCAAAGTACGAATATCTTGTTTTGAAGAATCTACAGGATAGAATTTTTCAGCTACTGTATAATATCACGAATACTAAATGATTCAAATGAATTTCTAGGATCCAAAGCTACACTGAGTGTGAGAAGTTCAACTGATGTCTCATTAAAACTTGTGTTTAATTCTATTAGTATGAAATCTATTGCTTCATTGAAAATATCAAAGTGCTAATGATGTTCAGTTGTAATTTGATCACGAGAATGACAAGGACCAACCTTATACAATCTTTCCAAGTCGGGTATCTCAATATCATGTTTTGAGCAAAAAAAAATTCACTTCCTGAAAACATTCTTCCCAATCATCATCTCTCACTTTTTTAATAAGCTTTGTTGTACTAGAAACATATCTCATAGCAGCCAAGATGTCTAAAGATTTCCTTTGAAGAGTCTGACAAAGAGCATTGATTATTTTCATGATGTTATGCATTAAATGCAAACTGAACACAAAATCAAAACTTTTCAAATGTTTGTAAGTGCCACGAACCTCACCCTGAGATCTTCCATTTGGATAATGGACGTTAAGATTTCAAACATCGTACAAGTTGCATTGTACATATCTATCAAGCTCTTTATAGAGTAATTATGAGAACTCCAACAAGTTGCTCTGTTGTAAATTACCCACTTGATTTGCTAATCTTCCCAACTCACACTCCCTAGTAGCTAACATATGCTCAATTTCATTTCTTTGAGCATAAAGTAACTTTGTAATGCACTTAGGGAAAGAAGTGATAATGTTGATAATATTTTCCAAATGAAAAAAGAACTCCCCGAACAATTGGACGGATTCCCATCATTCTGAAAAAAAATAACAATAAAAACAATATGTACTCTCTGTTATAGTTGAATAGTCTAGCCACGGAAATTGGTTGAACCATTTTGCCTGAAAGTGACGAGATTGAGATTTTCCTTGTATCTTGGATACTCAACAAGTTTTGGTTGATAAGCCCCAGTCGTTAGATATGCCACTCTAATCTCATCCCACAAATTAAAAGGAAATTCAAGTATTTGTTTTCTTTTTCCTGGTTCTCATTCAATGCTAATATTTGAAGATGAATTTCGTTCAATTTTTGGTGGAAATAAAGGCTAATCTTGAGTAAGTCCATCAAAAGTTGTACTTTCTACATGTCGAAAGAAGGAAAACAAGTTCTTGTTCTTCTTGAGAGGTGGTTGACCTTCCATTTACAATTTCTAAAAATTGAAAAAAAAAGAGTAAAAAAATCAAAAATAAATTATATTTNATTGAGATTTTCCTTGTATCTTGGATACTCAACAAGTTTTGGTTGATAAGCCCCAGTCGTTAGATATGCCACTCTAATCTCATCCCACAAATTAAAAGGAAATTCAAGTATTTGTTTTCTTTTTCCTGGTTCTCATTCAATGCTAATATTTGAAGATGAATTTCGTTCAATTTTTGGTGGAAATAAAGGCTAATCTTGAGTAAGTCCATCAAAAGTTGTACTTTCTACATGTCGAAAGAAGGAAAACAAGTTCTTGTTATTCTTGAGAGGTGGTTGACCTTCCATTTTCAATTTCTTAAAATTGAAAAAAAAAGAGTAAAAAAATCAATCATAAATTATATTGCTCTAACGACAATAAAAATATAATTTAGTAAGCCGGCAAGGCAACAAAAAAAAATTCATGATGCCAACAAGGCATTGACAACAATCATTATGCCAACAAGACAACATTTCAACACAACAACTTAGACAAGTAGGCAAAAACGGAAAACATTCAATTCAATATTTTGCTGGCAAGACAATAAGTAGAGAGATGATCAACTTGACTTACTAGGGTGTATTCAAGTTTTTGATTTTCCTACATGTCTGTTGAATTAATCTTTTAACACTTGACAAAATTCCATGTTGAGAATGAAGAAGAATTCTGCATTAGATTTTAGAAAAAAAACTTTTTTCTACATCAACAACCACGATCGATGAATTCACAAATTTACTATTATACCTAACTCCAAGAGGCAAGAACTGATCAATTAGAAAAACAAAATAAAACAAGAACTCAATTAGGAAAAGGCAAATGAATTAAATAGAGTAAAGTTAAAAAGGGGAGAATATAGCGTTTTATAGATAAATTCTTACTTTCTACGAGAAAGTAATCAGTAATTGCTTCTATTGCAATTGGAATATAGTAGTAACTGTCTAATTAGACTCACAACATAACAACAATTCAACAAATACACAACCATACAAAGGGAAAAAATGAAAATTCAAAACACCTACGAGGAAAAAACCTAGAGTAGTATTCATTCCAAAAGTAAAGCTTAAGACTTCTCCACAATCTCACACCAATAGAAGGACCACCCAATCAATCTTTTTTCTCTTTTCCATTTTTCTTAATTTTCTCAACAAGTTTTTTGCTTTCTCTATTTAAAATATATCAGATAATAGACAAATAACCAGACATCCTACAATCGTACTGAAAATTTTCGAAATTTTCTGATCTCGATAAATTTATTGTACAGAATCACTAGGTTGAAATATTGAGAAGTCTCATGGATTAATTAGATGATGACTCAGCAGTGGGGGGATTATTTTACCTTATTCCAGGAGGACCGCAGTCAGCACTCTACCAAATTGTTGGAAGATGAGGACTTGGGTTCCAGCCTTCCAGCCTTGGTGTCACAGACCGTAGCTTTACTTAAGCCACGTGACCCAGTCGCAGCATCAGTTTGCCCAACTTCGGCCGCACATTGTATATACTTTATTTAAATAGATAGAAATTAGAAAATTTTAGTGTGATTCTTCGGCCAAAAGACGTTTACTCCCGTTA
>CAIGRL010157528.1:0-10198 GCA_903798325.1 Fraxinus xanthoxyloides
ATCTACATAAATTCTATCAAGATTGTATAACCTATAATTATTTCTCGATCTCTTATAATATCTATGTTATTTATTTCACGAGCTAGAATCATACATCACCTCTTAATCTCATTATTATTTCTGAGTCAGTTAATTATTGCACAAGCAATTGAAGAATTAAACGCAAAATAAATAATAAACACATTATGAGGTTGCATGAAATCTTTGTAACTTAAATAAATATGAAACCTAAATTACATCGTTAATCCTAACAACCAATTGTTTAGCCAATCATACTTGAGAAATTAAAAAAAGACGAATAACATCATCGAGTTTAATAGAAGAAATAAAGAAAAGAATCTTAGTGATTATTATTCTTTTGCTCCCAATTCCCAACAATGAATCATCAATCTTCTCTTCCAAGCTTGTACATCTCCCATCCAATTGCATTCTTCAACCTTCAAATCTCAATTTGAGATACAATTTTGTGAATTTAGTATATTGAATGTATTATTATGCCTCAAGATTGTATCTCTAGCCTCCCCTGATTTTTTAATGCTAGATTCCTAATTATAGACCTAAATTAGCTATAAAATTAATTTTCAAAAGAATTGGGAACCATAATTTTAGTTCAATTAGGGTTGTTCAAAATGATGGACTTTATACTTTGATTTTACAATTTGGTCATTGTTTCTTCATTTTTATTTGGATTGAGATGTTAGATATTGTCACTGTTGTCCTTCAACTTCCAAATGCGATTCATAGGTCCCGGCTTCCAACATATGTCCAACTTTACTTCTTTTTGATCAACTATTGCTCATTTTCATTTGTTATGATTCAATCTCAAGTTTTCTCAAGAAATTAAAAAACACACAAAATTAAGTGCTTGTCTAGGAGCTATTTTTTTGCCTTTTTAGCAAAAATATAACCGTTGAACAGTATAAAAATACTTCTTTATTCCATTTTCTGACACAAATATGACTTATAACTTTACCATTTATGGCTTTTGAAAATGCTTTCCTGATTTTTCCATTTTCTCCGAACCCGATTTCTATTTCCAATCTTCACTTTCCTCTCTTCACCATTTCAAGACTCCCTCTCTTGATAAGTGTGTTTTATACACTTATTTAGACACACGAAACATGGATATTTGTTGGTAAACTATAATGGAATAAGGCTTAATTCTATGTAAGTTGTGTTTTGTAGGATAACATTCATGAATACGATGATATTGAAGAAAAGAATCGAAAAAGAACCAAAATGAAGGAAAATCAAACTTCAAGAACCAAACTGCAAATAGCCAAAAGATGATCTGAAAGAAAAACGGAGATGTGAAAGAGTAAAAAATTGAACAAAGGAATAAAGTCTTGGAAGAAATGGAAAAAGAGATCAAATAACGAGAAAACAGAGTTCAGTGACTAAAATGCAAATTTGAAATTACATGAATAGCTGTGCAGTCGCATGGTAACATGCAAGGATTTCAAGAGCCCAAAGTGTTTAAGCTATGGGATCGCACGAGGTAACCCTATATGGTCACTTAGGCTATTTGCTGAAAAAATTGGTTTTTTATACGACTCTGATTCTTATAGAAACAATCTTGGAGGCATCTTTTAAGACCTAAGGCCGCCTAGAAACATCATACCATGCATTAGAACTAATCTGAGAGTATAGAAGGCAGCAAGAAACATCGAGAACAATTCCACAACGTCAAGATCCAATTGTAGAAATATTTTGGGTGATGTCAACTCCTTGTGATCATTCTTGTTTTCTTCTTACTACCATGATAGGCTAGACTTCATTGTGCTAGGAGAACTATTAATCTTGTAACATGAGTTTTTAACCTTGAGTTTTGCATATTTGACATTAAAGGTACATTTTTTTTTATTATTGAATGATGCCATGATTATTTTTTGCTTTACAATTATTGTGCACGGTAGTTGTATGAATTTAATTGCTTGTATTATGCATTCTAAAGAAGGAAAACATGTTCGACATAGTTTTAATCGTCATAAGATCCGATAGGAGATAAAAATACACCACTATTGATGCGAACCCATGTAACAATTGTAACTACAAAACCCACGGCAAGTTAGAACAATCCAAGAAAGCCAAGAATCAACGTTTGAAAAGTTCGACCTAATAAATTATTGAACTAAGAACTAGGACAAACACTAACAATCTTTTGACCCGTGATCACAAAAATTATGAACATTACTTGAATTTGTAGAAAGTCACAAGAATTTAATTCTTGATAAGCTCGAAATTAATTTAATCAAGGACGAGAAGAAAACAAATTTGTCTCGCAATAATCTCTCAATAATTGTATATTTTACAATGAATAGAATGAGTCTTATTTATAGGGAATCCATAAAACCTAGCTAAAAATGGAATTTAAGTCTTAAAGATACCAAAAAAATATCATACAAGAGTTTTAACTAAAATAGAAGAGCACGCGATATTATGTGGCCGCATAACATAGTGTAAACTATGTGGTCGAATAGGTCTCTTGTTGCCCTCATCTACAGTCTCGATAAAGGGGCATGGTAACTATACGGTCGCATAGTTACTCTGTCCAGCTTCTTCGTCCGTTGCTTGTACCAAGTTGGTCCATATGGTTTATTTTTCCAAAACCGAAACAAAACGTGTTCCTTTGCTGGTTGTGATTAACGTTTCGTCCACCATATCTTGAGCAAGCAATCCCATAACTTCCTTGACTCGCTTCGCTCGCGACCTAGTCATCGATCCTCCCTCAACGATTAATGGACCGTTGCCTGGACTTGCTCTTGTATTGTGGATTACATTATCCCCTCATTTTTCGAAAGGATTCGACTTCGAATCTGTACCTGCATCAAAGAGAGAAAGATCAGAGATGTTAAAAGTATCTGAAACATTATACTCACCTGGAATATCTAATTTGTAGGCATTGTTGTTGATCTTTTTAAGGACTTTAAATGGACCACCTCCCTATAATTGCAACTTCGACTTTCTTTGTTCTAGAAAACGATCTTTCCTCAAGTGCACCCAAACCTAACTTAATGGTTCCAATGTAACGCGCTTTCGTCCCTTTTTCATTGGAGAAGCATAATGCTCATTTTTCTTCTCAATTTGCATACTTATCTTTTCAAGGAGTGATTTCACCAATTCGAGATTCTTCTTTCCATCTAAACTACATCTTTCATTCACAGGTAAATGAATTAAATCCAAAGGTTTTAATGGATTAAAACCATATACAATTTTTAAAAGCGAGTAAGAAGTAGTAGAATGCATAGCTCTATTATATGCAAATTTTATAAAAGGTAAACACTCATCACAACTCTTCAAAATTCTATTAACTATTGTGCTTAACAATTGTATCATAGTCATATTAACTACCTTAGTTTGCTCATTAGTTTGTGGGTGACAAGTTGTAGAGAATAATAGCTTGGTCACTAACTTATTCCACAAAATCATCCAAAAGTGACTAAGGAATTTAAGATCTCTATCCGATACAATGATTATATGAATCTCATGTAAGTGCACTACTTCCTTAAAGAATAGATCCGCAATATTAGTGGCATCATCGGCTTTATGACATGGAATGAAATGTATCATCTTAATAAAAATATCTATCTAAAGCTGATGATGCCACTAATATTGTGGATCTATTATTTAAGGAAGTAGTGCGCTTACATGAGATTCATATAAACAAGAGACATGCTAGGTGGATGGAGTTCATTAAAACATTTTCTTATGTTATTCGGTACAAACAAGGTAAAGAAAATGTGGTAGCGGATGCTTTGTCAAGGAGGTACGTACTTATAACTTCTTTAGGTGCCAAATTGCTAGGATTTTAATATGTTAAGAATATGTATGCTTATGATCCAATTTTTCTAATATATATGAATCATGTGATAAAGGTGCTATAAATAGATTCTTTAAGCATGATGAATATTTGTTTTGGGAGAATAAGTTAAGTGTACCTAGGTGTTCAATGAGAGAATTGTTAATACGTGAAACACATAATGAAGGCTTAATAGATCACTTTAGGATTAAGAAGACTTTGGATATGTTAAATGAACACGTCTGTTGGCCAAAGAAAAAGGCTGATGTTGATCGGATTTGTAGTGGATGCATTACTTGTACGAAGGTTAAGTCTAAGGTTTTACCTCAAGGTTTGTATACGCCATACCCGTTCCTAGTCAGCCTTGGGTCGATGTGTCTATGGACTTTGTGTTGGGTTTACCTAGGACTAAGAAAGGAAGAGATTCAATATTTGTGGTGGTAAATAGATTTAGTAAGATGACTCATTTCATTCCATATCATAAAATTAATGATACCACTAATATTGTGAATTTATTATTTAAGGAAGTAGTTAGCTTACATGGGGTACCTAGAAGTATTGTATTGGATAGGGTTGTTAAGTTCCTTAATCATTTATGGAAGGTTTTGTGGGGATTAGTTAGGAACTCTGCTATTATTCTCTACAACTTGTCACCTATAAATAGATGGGCAAACTCAAGCTGTTAATAGTACTATAATACAACTATTGTGCACTATAATCAATTACAATTTGAAGAGTTGGGAGGATTGCATGCCATTCATAGAATTTGCATATAATAGGATCATGCGTTCTACTATTTCTTATACTCTATTTGAAATTGTTTATGGTTTTAATCTACCAACACCTTTGGATTTAATTTATTTACCTGTTGATGAGAGATGCAGCTTAGATGAAAGAAGAAGGCCAGTTGGTAAGATCCCTTCATGAGAAGGTACGGTGTCAGATTGAGGAAAAAAATGGGCATTATGCTTCTAAAACAAATAAGAGACGAAAACGCATTACATTTGAACCAAGAGATTGAGTTTGGGATATACTTGAGGAAAAAGCGCTTTCCTGAACAAAGAAAGTCGAAGTTGAAATCACGGAGAGATGGTCCATTCCAAATCCTTGAAAATATCAATAACAATGCCTACAAATTAGATCTTCCTAGTGAGTATAATATCTCGGCTACCTTTGATATCTCTGATCTTTCTCTCTTTGATGTAGGTACAGATTTAAGGTCGAATTCTTTCAAAGATAGAGGGGATGATGTGATCTATGATACGTAATAAGTCTAGGCAAAGATCAATTGACCACTAAGGAAGGGCCTATGAATAAGTTACGAGCGAATCGGATTAAAGAAGCAATGTGACTACTTGCTAAAGTCACAGTGAACGAAACATTGATCATGGTAAGCAAATGGACAAGTTTCATGTTGGGCATGGGAGATGAAACGAAATGGAGCAACTTGATTCAAGCAATGATGGAGAAACTGGAAGGATAAAATCCCATGCCCCTTTACCGAACCACAATGGAGGAGCTCATATGGTCTATGCGACCGCATAGATTTACACTATACGACCGTATAATATATTTTCAGTCAAGAATTTTCCAAATTTCGCGCAATCTTCAAGTGTAGTTAAAACTGTATTTTGTGATATCTTTTGTTATTTTTAGAGTTTAATTCCTTTTTTAGGGTTTTATGGATTCCATATAAATATGATTAGTATTTTCATTGTACAATACACAATTATTGAGAGATTAGTTACAAAGCATTATTGTTTTTTTTTTCTTTTTTTTTTAACCAATTAATTCTGAACATATCAAAATTATTTGTTATGGCATTCAAACAAATCGAGTAAAATTCTTGAGTCTTGTAATCACAAGGTCATCATATTTTCGTCGATTGTGTTGGTTCCTTGATTTAATATTTTTGAATCAAACTTAAACATTGATTTTTGACTTTCTTAGAATTGAATCAATCTTGTATTGGTTTCGTTGCTACTAATATTACCTGGATTCACATCAAGGAGGGTGCAAAATCCTATAATTGGGATGAGGGGCAGCATCATGTACACCATTGAGAATAGAAGCCATTTTCACTGCCATATGGGTTTTTCCATGATCTGAGTTCCATAGAAGGGACAGAAAATGATTAGCTACTGTGGAATTTGCTGCCTCGAATTGCATGCCTTTATGCATGATTCCCAATACATTGACGCTGGCTGAATTGGTTTGAATGGAGCTCGTCCCTAGGGTTTTCAATACTTCTGAGTCCAATGGTGATATTCCCTTCTGTTGAATCTGCCCAAAAATACCAGAAAATGCGGCATTGGTTTCTGTGTCATTTGGCACAAATCCTGAGGTGACGTTACCCACCAAATCGGTCGGGATTGGTACCATCCTTGGGGGTTTTTCTGGCTGATGGAATCATTGACGAGGGTCTCATGACCTGATTTGCACCAGAAAAATACCGAATTTGACATTCCCGGTTGCGTAGGAAAGGGTGCCACATTTGATTGTGAAATTGGAACACATATTGCATAAATTGGAGGAATTGACGGTTACCCAATGTATTACAAGGAGGTTGGAGATGTATTTATTGCCAATTCAATGAATTAACATCAATTGGATATCCAATGGGAATAGGCGGCACTGCTTCGATCGTGCATATTGGGAATTCAAAATTGACTCAATTGACTCATGAATTGGAGCNTTTTTCTGGCTGATGGAATCATTGACGAGGGTCTCATGACCTGATTTGCACCAGAAAAATACCGAATTTGACATTCCCGGTTGCGTAGGAAAGGGTGCCACATTTGATTGTGAAATTGGAACACATATTGCATAAATTGGAGGAATTGACGGTTACCCAATGTATTACAAGGAGGTTGGAGATGTATTTATTGCCAATTCAATGAATTAACATCAATTGGATATCCAATGGGAATAGGCGGCACTGCTTCGATCGTGCATATTGGGAATTCAAAATTGACTCAATTGACTCATGAATTGGAGCAACTGGAAGTGTGCCCATGGTTGTAGTATGATGTTGGAGGTTCATATGGGATCAATTGTTTGCTACAACCATAGACGAAGCCACTCTAGTCACAATAATGGGGTTCGAGATTCGGGGCATTTGTGCGGGAATTGGATCAATTGTGTACCCATGGACCCAACACCCAGCGAGTCCTAACAGTCGTCCATCAACCAAGGCCTGCATCAGCCATGCAACCACCATTCCTATCCCTGAATTTTCACCATTCGTTGTCTCAACTAGTTGTAAAGCCATGCTTTTCAAACTCTAGTAGCTTATGATCCAGTCTCGGTTCCGGGTAAAATATAGTCATGGGGTCCTTTCAGTGTTCTCATCCGCGGTGAAGAAAGAAGCTTTCCACAACATGTAGCACCAAATGGGGAGAAATAGAATCGGTTGCAAAACAAGCTTACGTGCACGAATTCATCTATTCTCTTCCCAGTGGTTATAATAGTACTCCTATAAACAATAATCTACTGAGTAGAGGTCAAAAGCAGCGCACTGCTGTTGCAAAGGCAACTCAACTCTTCAAGATCCTACCATTCTTGTTCTTGATGAAGCTACGGCTACCAACGCTCCTGAAGCTGAGAGTGAATACTATATCAAGGTCTAAAAGATCGGCAACAGTAAATTTGTTTACTTTTCTGGAAAGATAAAAAGTGACTCTCACACCTTGTTTTCTGTTGGAGATTCTTCATAATTGCACATAGGTTTGTCATTTTAGAGTCTTGTTTTTTTGTTTGTTTGTTATAGGATTGGACTTGCAATTTGTACCTGCATTCAACACGATATCTACCATAAAAGCTGCTAACGGAATTCTATTAATGGATAGATGTTAATGGATAAAATTCTACATCGAATAAAGATGAAAACACACATCAATTTATAAGAGTTTGAACCACTCTCTTAATAAGGTTGAACTTTTAAGATGGAATTCTAAATTTTAACATGGTATCAAAGTCCATTAAGCTCCAACGAGCTATTCGATCAGATTATGACACTAAAAAATTGAGCATACGGATTTTAAGATTTGTCTGTTCCAACAAGTCATCATCTTGAGGGGGCATGTTAAGGGATAAAATCTCACATCGAATAAAGATGAAAACACAAACCAATTTATAAGAGTTTGGACTATTGTTCTTAATAATGTTGACATTTTAAGATGGAATATCAAATCTTAATAATAGCAAACAAGTTGTTGAGGTAATGCATTCATTTGTTGCCATCACAACTAACTTCTAAAGATTATAGTGAAGTTAGAAATTTGAAGAAAATGCTTGGATAACTTTGTTATTAGCATCTCTCAAATAGTGGAATAAATTAAAAAAAAAAATGATTTCTCGTGAGTTGGGAAAAATTAATTCCTACCTAGACGCAACATTAATACAAAATACTTAAAATATACCGACACGAACACGAGTGTTGAATAAGTTACAAGTCCATCACACCAACATCTGATTTCTAAAGAAATTAGGATATGACATGTCAAGGACAACTCGATATATTTTTTTATATATATACAATTTATTTTATACTTTTTTGTTATTATAGTGTAAACACAAAGAATAATTTTTGACTTGAAGGTGGAAGGGTCCATTTTCATTCAGAATCGCAGAATTTTGGCCATTTCTATTTACCTTGACAGTTTGAGGGGTATAATTGCAACTACTTCAGAATTCAGGGGTGAAAACAACATTCGTCTTTCAGGAGTCAACAAAATTGGATATCAAATCAAATTCTAGGGTTTCCGCTAATTGAAAATTGCCGAAAACATTTTGACTATCGAGCGGCACAGAAAACACACAGCAATTTGTTTTACAAATTACTTTCTCTGTCTTCTACAGCTGTTAATCGCTCAGTTCAAGAACCCATGGACGAGCAGCATAATGGAAGTGAAACGA
The DNA here is from genome assembly GCA_903798325.1 of Fraxinus xanthoxyloides. NCBI lineage: Eukaryota > Viridiplantae > Streptophyta > Magnoliopsida > Lamiales > Oleaceae > Fraxinus > Fraxinus xanthoxyloides. The sequence goes on from CAIGRL010157528.1 coordinate 8,717, forward strand.
ACCACACGGTTAACGTAGAAGATAACGGCATTGGAAGAAACCCTGAACACACCAACTTCGAAAATTCTTATCCTCACACTGGAGATGGAGCTAGTCCTGGGTAATTTTTCTTTTTGATGGAAAAGTATTGAATTATTCAATGATTTGTGAAGTGAATTTTTGGTGGGATTTTGGGGATATGTCATGGAATGTAAAAAAAATTATTCGGTGATTATTGTTCAGTTAGATTGAATTCCAGTATTTGCTAAATAAATTATTGATCGGTTTCCGGTTTACTTTTGATGGAATGCAGAAAAATATTTATTGGGGGTCTTGCTAGAGAAACAACTTCTGGTATGGCATTTCAAGATTTTTTTTATTCAAGTTCTTTTTTTAATTTTTATTGCTCATAATTTTTTGAGTTTGGGTTGGGATTGATAATGCAGCACAATTCATCAAATATTTTGGTAAATATGGAGAAATTACGGATTCAGTGATAATGAAGGACAGGAAAACGGGGCATCCTCGAGGTTTCGGGTTTGTCACTTATGCAGACCCATCTGTGGTTGATAGAGTCATTGAGGAAACTCATATTATTAATGGAAAGCAAGTAGGGACTTGTTAATGCAAGAATTTTTTATTTATTTATTTATTTATTTTTTCGCTTCATTAATAATTATAAGTTGTGGACATTTGTTTTTGCAAAATTTTGAAGGTAGAAATCAAGAGGACCATACCGAGAGGAGCAAACATTAAAGATTTCAGAACAAAGAAGATTTTTGTGGGTGGTATTCCGACGACTATTGGTGAAGGTAATTTTGAGAGTTGACCTAACAAAATTGAATGCTATCGATTTATACGAAAATGGCTTATCTGGAAGGAAATCCTGAGAGATATTGATCTATTTGCAATTTTTTTAATGTTAGATGAATTCAGGGACTTCTTTTCCAAGTTTGGAGATGTGAAGGAGCAACAAATCATGAGGGATCATTCGAGTGGCCGTTCTCGTGGCTTTGGATTTATTACGTTTGAGGATGAACAGTCTGTTGATGATCTCTTGGCAAATGGCAATAGAATTGAATTTGCTGGAGCTCAGGTTTGTGGAACAGCCTTTAAAACCATATTTCTAGACCATAATGAAGGGTAACAATTTGATGATTTAGCCTACTTTTTCTTGGTGGTTAACTAACTAGTACAGTTCACATTGTGTTTAATTATAAGCTTTTAACAGAATCATCAAATTTAAGGGAGATGTATTCAATTAGGACTTTTAAAGACTTTTGGATACTTTTTTAAGTGAGTGACTTTTGTGGACTTTCAAGTGATTTCTATGGATTTGGTAAGAATTAATAAAAGTCTTCCATGAACTTCTGTAGACTTTCATTAGAGACTTTTAGCTACTTTGAAAGACTTTTATATTTTAAAATAAAATATTAAGCATCTATAATGTAATATTTTAAACAATTTTGTCCAAATCACTTATAACTCGTATAATTGAAAATG
>CAIGRL010157573.1:0-19308 GCA_903798325.1 Fraxinus xanthoxyloides
AAAAAAAAAAAAAAACCTCACTCATTCTTTTATATTGTTAGTATAAAGTCAACAAACTCTTCATAAAATAATTTTGTAAATGAATATATAACTTTCCTTTAGTCCTTGACCCCGTTCTCAGAAGGGTCAATTTTCACAAAAGGACTTTATACTTGTATCATTTTCTTTTTGGATGGTCAAATTTGCCAAATTTTCCATTCAAATTCATTGACCCAAGACTTTGAAAATACAAGCACGTACTGCTAATATGTTTTCGAAGTAGTGAAATTTCGGGGAAAAAGTGATATTTGACTAGTAGAAAATTGTCAACTTGTCCCATTCTACAAGTGAGATACATGACTAACTATTTAATTAGGGCAGAAAGAATTTTATTTTTTCGATTTCACGGCTAAAATTTATAAGGTTATAACAACCATTATGAAATGGAAGTTCATTACTGTTGTTATTGTCGTAATAAAATATTTTGTTCTTGTAACTTAATCGCACTTTTCGTTTGGTATAATTATGTGAATATTGAATAAAAAATATCTCGCTATTATAGAATAACTTGTCACATACTAATGATTAATATTTGCAAGTGACTTGCTCTCTGTACTCCGTTTTCAAAGGATGAATAACGTAAAGAACAATTGTAAAAAGGGATTTTTTTTTTTTAATATTAGTATGTTATTATTATTATTTTATTTTATTTTTGAAGAAAAATAAATATTCATAGTATATCCTTCCCACAAGATAACAATCCTTGCTACACATTTGCCATAGACTTTGGAAGTCAAGTCAACTAAGCAAAATTGAGACAACACAGTTAACAAATTGAACAAGTATTCCTATAGACTCTAGCAAGTTATATTTGCCTCATTGATTGCTTCAATCCAGGCCACAGTGGGATTAGATATTATTTAAGCATGTGGCAAACAAAGAGGCACAGAGGTACAGGAAGAAGCTTGTGTTTCTCCCTATGTATTCTTTTGTGGTTCATGGAAGGAAGATTATGTTCGGGGAGTGACAAACTTTCGGTGGGCGATTCTCTTTCACGCAGTGACACAATAATATCTGAAAATGGCACTTTTGAAATGGGATTTTTCTCCAAAAATAAAGGTAATAATCTGTATCTAGGCATATGGTACAAGGATTTTGAGAAAAAAACCATAGTTTGGATAGCAAATAGAAGAACGCCTCTGCGTAATATGCCTAGTTCGAGACTTGAAATCTCTAGAAATGGTATAGATTTGTTTGATGAGTTTGATATGGTATGGTCTTCAGGTATGAGTTCATTATATCCAGCTTCTGTTGAAGCTGTGCTTCTTGATAGTGGAAATTTAGTTGTAAGAGATGTCTCGAAGCCGTCTGTCATATTCTGGCAGAGTTTTGATCGTCCAACGGATACATGGCTACCGGGAGCAAAAGTCGGGTTCCATAAGGTTAATAACAGATGGCAGAATCTCACATCGTGGAAAAATGCAGATGATCCTTCTTCTGGTATATTCTCAGTGGGGTTATCCACAGTTGAAAATGGTGGATACATTTTGAAGTGGAATATGTCTTATAAATATTGGGAGAGTGGACCCTGGGATGGAATGAGATTTGGTTCAGTAACTGAAATGAGCTATATCACCAAATTTAACCTTGTATCCAATGAAAATGAAACCTATTACACTTATGACGTTGTTAATCCTTCTGTTCTAACAATGCTTAGGATAATGCCATCCGGAATGTTTCAGCAGTTTACATCTTTAAAATCCTTCCATAATTGGAGTGTATTCCTTGATCAACCTAAAAAGCAAAGTGATATTTTTGCATTTTGTGGGGCATTTGGCATATTCAGCAAGAACTCTTCAACAACCTGCTCGTGTTTGAAAGGTTTTTCCCCAATATCTGCTGAAGCAACGCATCCAAATGATTGGTTTGGTGGCTGTGAAAGAAAAAACCGTCTGCAGTGTGAAAATAGTACTTTAGGGAAAGGAAAAATAGACGGGTATTTGAGCATTTCAACCATTAAATTGCCTGCTAACGCTAAAGTATATCATGCTCAGAATGACAAACAATGTAAATCAGCCTGCACGCAGAATTGCACCTGCACTGCTTATGCATTCAATGCTAGCGGGTGCTTCATCTGGGAAGGAGCTTTATATGATGTACGTCAACTTTCAAACGATGACTACACTAAACAAGATCTGTACCTGAAAGTTTCCAACTCCGATCTTCCAGGTTGGTGCTAATCAATCGTCACACAATAAATCTTATCATAATATCTGAATCTACAGTTTTTTTTTTCTCACTCGGTCAATTATATAATTTCTCGTTTATTCATTCAGGAAAAAGAAAGATATTGGAGGTGGTAGTGGCAGTGCTGGTTCCATTGGTTGTACTTTTTTCAGGAGGCTTTATAGGATGCTTTTACACAAGGAAGATCAAACAAAAAGGTCTACCTTATAAATTGATCCTAATTGATTATAATTCACTATCTGGAATGAGAACATTAATCTATGATTGTTATTCTATGACAAACAGGGAATAAGAGCTCAGGACAGGATTTATTGTCATTTGATTTTAGCTATAGCGGTAATAGAACATATGATGTAACAAATAGGCTAGAGGCAGGTAAAGAGGACTTCAATTTGCCAATGTTTAGTTATGCAAGTGTTTCTAAAGCGACAGATGACTTCTCAGTAGAGACTAAGCTTGGAGAGGGAGGATTTGGACCAGTTTACAAGGTAACATTACGAGCTATATTACTTGTATGGAAAGTATGGATTAGAGTTAAATTGTCTTTCTAATGATTCTTTTTTCTTTTGTTTTGATTGTCGACAGGGAAAATTAATAAATGGCCAAGAAATAGCCGTGAAGAGGCTTTCCCAAAGATCTGCACAAGGGTTCGTGGAATTTAGAAACGAGATTGAATTAATTGCTAAACTGCAGCATCGGAATCTTGTTAGACTGTTAGGTTTCTGTGTTGATCAAGATGAGAGCATACTGATCTACGAGTACCTGCCTAATAAAAGTCTGGATTTCTTCCTATTTGGTTAGTTTTATTTCATCAGTTTCTACTTACAATTCAGACGACCCAAGGTCGTTTTAGACAAAATACCTGTCACTGTCAGTGGTTTTGGTCTAAAACGACCCTTAGTCATTTAAGACAGGTTATTTACCCTGTGAGACGATTCTGATTGGTCAAAAGACTTGGAGCAGATTCGAAGAAACAAAAGATTCTAGAATGGGCAACTCGAGTTCGTATCATTGAAGGGATTGCTCAAGGACTTGTTTATTTACATGAATATTCAAGGTTGCGTATTGTTCATCGAGATTTGAAGGCCAGCAACATCTTATTAGACAATGAAATGAACCCAAAGATATCAGATTTTGGCATGGCACGTATGTTTGGTGGCAACAATTCGCAGGCTAATACACAGAGAATTGTTGGAACATAGTAAGCACAATTTAACATTTCGAAATTAATTGCAAGCGTAAGTTATTCTTTGGGATAATTTTCATCATGAATGAGTTCTGTTTCATGTTAATTAGTGGTTATATGGCTCCTGAGTATGCAATGGAAGGCTTTTATTCCATCAAGTCCGACGTGTTCAGTTTTGGTGTGTTGGTTCTTGAAATTGTAAGTGGCAAGAAGAACACTGGTTTTTATCAGAGAGATTCCCTCAATCTTCTTGGATATGTAAGTGCCTACTTCATATTTTCTTTCTCGTGTTTTAAAGTTTCAGTGTTTGTTTGAAATGTAGAAATATGTTATACCACTAGCAAGAATGAACCATGTTATCAGCATACAAACACAGGAAATGTTACGCATTTTGAAAATGGATCATATCGTGAATATGCTTGTTATTGGAATGTGTGAAGCTTAATCATATTTTCCACTTTGTACTCTTCGGTCCAAGTCGACCTATATTATGGGTATACTTGTATTCTATTATAGGGAAAACCTTAAAGCATCGAATGGACGTACTCAACTCTCATATTGAGGGCGAATCACTACAAAACTTTATATAATTTGCTTATTTTCTTATAGGTTTTTCATTTACTATTGCTATAGGGACTATGACTTGGACCGTTAGTCTTACGTGATTGTTAAATTTTACAGACATGGGAATTATGGACTTCAAATAGAGGAGTGAAACTATTGGACCCTGCACTCGGTTCTCCAAAACCTTCATTGTTAAGATACATTAACTTGGGACTTCTGTGTGTCCAAGAAAATCCAAATGATCGACCTACAATGTCAACTGTTATATCCCTGCTCACCAATGGAGTTGCACCTTTGCCGGCACCCAAGCAGCCGGCATTTACTTTCAGTCGAAGTTTGATGAACACGGCCTCGTCATCTAATAGTACTGGTGGAAGTTATTCTGTCAATGGCTTGACTGTTTCAATGGTTGAACCCAAATAAAAGGTGCAACGAATTGATAGTGATTGAATATTCATCTTCCTTTGACACACTGTTCTGGTAATGCAGAATTTAGGATAACAAAAAATATCAAAACGTTGTAAACTCGATAAAGGCATACGTTTGGAATTTGCATTTCGAAATTCAGGCTGTTGTAATGGAATCTCCTTTGCTTTCAAGGCACTGGCATTAAAGCATTCTGCAATGTCCATATCTTTAATCCCTCTTCGACTTTGTGCTAAAATGGTGCCTTGACTGATTTCATGGCAATGGACGTATGTATTAGCACCAATTCTTTCAAAACACCAATACAGAGGTGATGAACTTTGAGAATCCAACTCGGCTGAAGTTTTTTGGCTACAGAAGGACGAATCTCGTCTTTGATGATATTTGCGTGCTTTGAAGATATGAACATATTTTGGCATACTTTTGTATTAATTTATCATAGTTCAAAATATGATCGGCGAATAAGGATATGTTTGGCTCCATATTTTTAAAAACTCATTTGTTCAAAAAATCATTTTCAATCGCACATTCTCTCACAAAATAATTTTACAAACACATTTTTCCCCAAAATGAATAATTATATCTAAAGCATGCTACACGTGAGATTTCGTATGACAATCATCACAGTGGAGGATTTATGTGGCTGCTCATTTAATTTTTCCCTTTATAAATTTATTTTTACATGTAAAAAATGTTTTTATGTGGAATTTTTTTTAGTCCAATTCTAAAGTTATGGCAAGTTTGTATATGGAGGAATTAGCGGAGATTGGCCTAGTAACCCGGCCCATTTTTTACAATAGCCTTAGGCTCTTTTGAATGGAAGGTATTTGTCCTTTTACATAAAAAAGGTCTTTATCATTTTATGTTTCTCCTGTTTGGTGTTCTTTGTTTTAAAATTCCTTCAATTACATAATCATTTTCAATTATAAATTCACCAATAAAATATTTTACATATAAAGATGTAACTTTTTCTTATTTTTTAATTATACATTCTTTAGAAAATATTATTCAAAACAATTTTATTTTTTTGAAATAATGGATACCATGCAAGGGCTTAAAGTTAGATTTATTTCCCAATAATAATTCGATTGTGCTACATTTAGATCAAAATTTACGGATTAATTTATCAGTAATGATCTAACGAGATTTGATTGAATCAAAATTTGTTTAATCAAATAAAAAAAATCCCTTCATTTCTTGTTTGACACCTCATCCATATATAAAATAATGTACGGGCATTTTTCAAAATATTTTGACTGGAGTATAGTGAAAATTCCGAACTCAAAAAAACCCTAACCTTGTATTGAGCTTTCACCGCCACTATATATAGCAGTTCAATCTCATATGCTTCATCCCATCTCCTTTCATTCAACATACACGGCCGCATATCATTTCATCGTTCGCGCCTCGTTTGTTTCGTTTTCTTCTTCGGTTCTTGAATGCCGTAGTTTAAAGATTTACCTTCGCTAATTATGTCCATTGGTTTCCCATTTGTTTTGGTTCTATAGTTTTCCACATTCTCACATTTGGTTTTGTACGTTGATTACTACTAGTTTTTATCACCATGTGTGATTTTCCCTACCGGATTGATTTACTTATATTGCGCACTACGCTTTGGTGGTTGTACATTTGATATGAATACCCATTTATTGGTTAGTTTCTCTGTTGTACGTTTCGAATTATGTTCCTGTTCTCAGTTAGCAACAGAGAATGTTCCTTCCTTCTTTGCATCATGCTCCAGAGCTCGTACATTGAGATTTGTTCAATGCTCCAGAGCTTGTACAATTCAAAGTTCATACCTTGCTAATTAGGGCAATATGTCCAAATCTGTTTGCTTGTTTTATGCTTTGAGTATTGGAGGTTGTTCGCTGATTGTATTTGTATTAACCGAATAGGTTAATTTGTTCTGCAGCTCACATAATTTCCATTTATCCCCATCCATGTATTTTCTTGTGACCGATTTGCAAATCACTTAATTTCATTACCATGGTGGAGTGCTTTAACTTTTATGTTGAGCTTGCATGAATTTACATTACTTATGGGCTTGTACTTGGAAATAAAATGGTGATCAATTAGCCAGCCACATTAAACAATGCAATGTGTGAATGGTCAGTAAGTCACCTATATAGCTTGTGTTTAATGGCCTTTAATCTGTGAATTGTGTGACATATTCATACTTTAATAGGAATGATATGTTTTCACTTTTCATATTGGCCATTGGTACTACATTTCATCTCTTGTTAGCGCCCATAATGTATACTTTCATGCATAATTTTGACAAAAGGAAGTAGCATTTCTCTTTCTGTACCATGTCTCGTAGGCATTGCATATTCATATATCTGAGTACATTTACTATAATGGGTTTACCGTGCTACAATAAAATAAGCCTTATGCATCAAAACCCATTTGAGATTCAGTTGATTTAAGAAGTACTCATTCAAGTGGAATAGGAAAAGGTTGGAGAACAAATCACATGCTTGTTTACTAACACAATTGTGCACCCTAATACATGCAGGCATCTTTAATTTAGATACCGATGAGGTGGAGTACAAAAGTTAGATACTATTCCTTATGCTAGAAAGTAAGAACATTTTGCACTGTCATGTGATCTTACTATTTGGACCCTTGAGTGAGATAAAAGGTCTATTAAACAGAATTCGTGTTTTTTGAAAATTGGTTTTGATGCAAAGATGTGTTTTTCTAGGTTGTTCTAGTCCAATTAATGTTATATTATCTGGCTCTGCTTTCAATCCACTAGTGAAGTTGTCGAATTAAGGAAACAATACAACGTCCAAGGACAACACAGCATAATTCAACTAACGACTTCGATGGTCGATTTTAATGGTGTGCCTAGGTTTGCCACTTCACGAAAGGAGTAGCAAGAAAAGTAACCAGCATGGAATCCCTTTGCATAAGCTGCTTTAAATAAACTTGTTCAAATCGTTTGAGTTTTATCCCTATTATTTTCAAAATACATCTCTCTCTCTTTATTTCAACCACATATTCATCAATGAAATAATATTGCACGCGAACTTAAATTTTTTTCTTATTTTTTGATCACACATTCTCCATCAATCACAATTCAAAAATGCATTCTTAACTTGATTTTCTTTCGAAACAAAACATTTTGCTTCGGAAACAAAACATTTTTCTTCATGCAAATTTAATCTCAGCTCTTGATGATTAATTAGCAAGTCATACATCAGCGAAATGGCTGTTGATCTGTGTGAATAGTCTGTCTGTAAGTTCACCTATGTCATTTTGTTAGTAGCATAAATTCAAGGGAGATTGTTAGTTCCTTGATGAGGTTATTACCAACATTTGGCATATCGATGCTACTGTATTTGTGTTGCTCTAACCAATTTTATTCTTAAGCAATTGAACGCTTCCCTATTCTTTTCCCATATTTTAAATTTTGGATGTCATTTTATTTCTTACATATTTAATAAATCAACTCTGAGATTTGGTTAAGATTGAGTCACTCTTTTAACATCGGTGCTTGAATTAACGGTGTATTTTGGTGCACGAGATGCTTTCTCAGGGACACTAGATAAATGATTAAAGGAATAGGGAAAAAGTACTTATGCAGGCGTATTGTCATCATCATGGTTAATGAATAAACATGTTATTATTCACTATTATCTTGCTGAGGAAGTTTATAGATGTGGAGTAAGACTGCTAATCAACATCATTTATAGATGTGGAGGTATTGATGGATAATTAGGATTCTCATGGTGGGTTAGCCATTAAATCATCATTTACTCCACATATGATTAGGAGTAGGTTCACATAGAGTACTGAGGTATTTGTCACTGTGCATTAAATTAATTACATGGCTACTTATGAGTGATAGGAGTCTACAGCTCTGTGATTGTTGCTACACGGGGTCCTGCTCATTACTTAAAACTTGAATATATTTAACATTTTGTCATCTTTATCTTGTTCTTTGTATGTTTTATCGGTTGCTCGTTCTGTAATGCATACTGCAAAAGGACTTTGATACTTAATAAAGGGATTGATTTCTCAGAATTTACAGTTTGTCCTGTGATTATATTTACATTCATGATGCAGATGGATCTTCCCTATGAAGGCTTCTAATCAGGTGCTCTGCCTTTTGTTACGTTAGGCGTTGGTTCCGAGTCCATTGTAGCCAATTTATGTTATTGGTATGAACCTCTTTTCTCTCTGCTTAAGTTTGCATGCATTCATCACTTTATTGATCAGGTCATCGTCCTGCTCTTATCAATTTTTAATCTTCTTATTGGATGGATTTTAAATTTTCTACAATATGTTCGTAGTTTTGCTGTACCAAACTGTTGCAGAACTAGAGAGGATAAGAAGTGAATTGATATGCGAGAAAAATTGTTAGGGCAACTAAATCAAAATAGCGAAAATACAATAAAACGTCACAATCAATTATTTATTAGAGCACGTTTTGGTTAGATATATTTTTTATTCCCGCATTTTTGTAAGTCCCACAACTATAAGTCACTTATTATTCAAACATTCCGTAAGATTTATAGTTTATAATCACTTAAATATATGAGAATTATAAGTTGATTGAAATGAGTGGTGAAATTGTGAGTTTTAAGAAATATATATTGTTAAAATTAAAGTTGAATGCAACAGGGGGTGAATAACTCTCGTTTCTATAATTTTGCTTGATCCAAGGGCCAAACTTTTGAAAGTCGTACAATTATAGTCCATCAAAATCTCTTACTGCCAGACTGAAAGAAATTCAACTCCGACAAGTTAATAATTGCATTTATTGGTTTAGATGAACGACGACTTTTCTGCAAACAAGTAATCTATGGTGATTGCTATATGGAGCAGCATAATGACACTATGGGTTCATTTGATTGCAGGGTGAAAAATGAGTAGAACTAAAATATTTTATCGGAAATTTTTTTTTCTAGAAATTGTTTTATTGAGAATTGTAATTAATTGTGTTTGATTGATATAATTTTTTATAAAAATGTTGAAAGTTTAGTGTCCGTTTGACTTTTTTTTTAATGGAAATTGTCCATTAAAGTGATAATTTTTTTCTACCATTGAGTTTAGAATTTGTTCCAATTGTCAAAAAAAAAAAATTTTAAAAATTACTATATTGAATATTATTCGTTTGACTTTGTTTTGCATGAAAATTGTTCATTAAATGGAAATATTTTTTTACCATTGTTGATAGATTTTTTTTCCAATTGCACAAAAAAAAAAGATGGAAAATCATTTCCCACCAAAATGGTGGAAAAACCAATTCATTTATTTCAAGGAAAGTGGGTGGGAGGAAAAAGATTTATTGGGAAAATTTTTGCAATCAAACAATGCAAAGGATGGAAAATGGAAAATATTTTCTCAGTTCCATGGAAAATCATCCTTATCAAATAGGACCTATTTGTTTTAATTGTAGATATTGGAAAGTACAATTTAGAGAGTCGTCTATTTTTGTGACCAACTTTTGAATCACAATAGTTGAATGACTAACGGCGTATACGATTGAGCAGGTAAAAAGAATTTTAATTCTTGAAAATAATTTGTAATATGAAAAATAATAATTATGTTACATGTACATTATTTTTTATATTATTTTCGACATTGTGCTGTTACGTGGCAACACACAATGATGTCAATCAAATAATGTACATTTTGGCATTATTCGAAAAATAAAAGGAACGTGCACTATTAGGTTGGGTCTGGCCACTTGTGCCATATATTTTCTTTTTCCAATTCTCTGTTTGACATTATGGACGTTTGTTTAAATGAAGAAGTGAATTAAAAGTAATAAGAAAACTATAAAGATTAAGAGGGTGTTTGGTAGAGATTAAAATCAGATTAAAATTGAAAAATTAGTTGTTATTGTTAACTTTTATTAGATTAGTGTGACTCAATAATGGTTATACTTTCAATTTTAATTGGTTATTGAGCTCTCTCAAACAGACTCTAAAATATACTGATTATAAAAATTCACTACCCATCTTAAAAGAGGGCTAAGCCCTCTTTAATGTACATTAAAATTTTCATTCTCATTCTTCTAATTATTTTCAATCACACATTTTTTAATAAAATAATATTTTTCATCACATTAATAATTTTTTCATTTTTTTAACCACATATTCTTCATCAATATATTATTTCAGAATTTATTTTTTCAAAATAACGTGTCTTAAACACACCCTAAATTTATATTCATTATTATTTTTTAAAGTTATTTTAATATAATATCTCTATTTTCCGAAACTAGTGTTAGGTTTGCGGTTTGCATTTCCTTATTCTTTTCCCCGTTACAGTTAAATTTCCACAAATTCTCACCCATTGCAACCACGCAATGTACAATGGGATCGGGTTACAAACCGCTCGCTGCTCCGGAACCAACGGGTACATCCAGGCTAACAAGTTCTTCGTGAGACCCCCAAGGGCTTCGGGTCGGATCAGGACAGCGTCGGCTTCACCCAATAAGGAGATTCTAGAGCTCGACCGCAAGAGGCAAGTAGAGCTTAAGCTACTTGTGTTGGAGGAAAAACTGGTTGATCATGGATATACATATGCCTAGATTTCTAAGAAACTTGATGAGGCCTCCGAAAGTCATCTGAGGATCAAGATGGGGGAGCTTCGGTACTTCTCTCGAAAAAGTAAGGACATGTTCTCTTTACTGTTTTCAAATCGTTTTCTGTTTTCGATTTTTTAAAACAGTGAAAATGCGTTTTCTTTTCTATTTTTGAAAACGAGTTTCTGAAAATGTGAAAAAAAAAAGCATTGAAAACAGAAAATGGCCAAAACCAGGTTTTGACAAATCTCAAGCCAAAACACTGTAATTTTGCTAAAACACGGGAAACGACATTTTCATTTATCCTCTCTCATTCCTCTGGTTAATCCTTTTCCTCTTACAACCCACACCTCGAAATTCCTTTGAGCTCGTGTTGCCAAATCAAGGGTTCTCTAGAGGCTCTTTCAATCAAGGTTTTGAGTTCGTGTTACCAAATCGAAGGGTTTTCTACGGGCTGTTTCAAGTTTTCAAATTACTGCTTCTGTACAAGAGTTGTAGCTCTGCGTGTCCTCTCAGTTATATACGGTAATTCTCTACGACATAGTATACATTTTCTCTATTATATCCTCTGCCCTCATGTTCTATTCTCTCACACACACGCGCACCATTTATTTGAACATTGTTTTTCACGTATATGAATGATTGGGAGGAAATAATATTGAATGCATTTAATTTCTATATTATTATTGTTTTTCAATTTTTCTAAAGAAATACTGCTGTAGGTAGAAGACATGGTTAGTATATTGCTTTGTAGAGCATTTAAATTACTGAAATTTTAGTTCCTTTTTTTTACTTGAATAAAAATTTAATGTCATTCAACTAAAATTTTTTGCTGAAGCTATGGGATTTTTCCCTATTGGTACAAAATGAGTGAAATTATTCGTCGAAAATTTGTTGTTTCGGCTGTATTGTTACGAATAATATAACAAGGCTATGAATTAGTGTTTATTTGTTAGATGTTATTGAAGTTGATTAAGTTATGAGTTCTCTGAGCTTGGGTTTTGGTTTTTGGAATTGGAGTTAGGGTAATTTCTGTTAAATTCAAAGTATTTTTGAATGTATTCCAATCCTCAAAATCCCAATTCAAATTCATCTAATGGAAGCTCGTGGTATTTTTGAACGTATTCCAATCCCCAAAGCCCTAAATTCCCATTCTAGTTGTCATTTCCTATCATCTTTTTGACTAGTTAAACCATTTAGGCCCTCTGTTGAACCCTTTTAAAGGAGTGGACATAAGTTTATTGTTTTGTTGATTGTATGATCGGTTAGCAGTAGTGGCAAATATTTTATTGATGAAAAGTCATCCATCCATCCAATAGATTTTTGATGAAAAGTCATCCATCCAATAACTAAATGGACCTTGATAGATGAGATTTTTTTCCTCTCTGGATTGTAATGTGTGGAAAGTATAATGTATTTTATAGAGCATCTTGTGTATTGATGACTTCTTGGCTTTATGCTGTAATAGTTCTCTATATGCAATTTTGGTGTTCTGGCAAGCATGCGAGTGAATTTATGCCTATGAATACTTACATCATGAATTAAAGAAAAACAAAACAAAATTCTTTCTTGATTCTGTGATTTAGTATCGCTAACCTTGTAAGGTATGTCCATTTGTTCATTTTGAATGTGAATGGTCTTGTTTATGCCATATGAGGATCTCATATACGTTGACGCATTGGAACTTTTTCCTCTGATAATTTAGGTTGTGCAAATACTGGTTGAAAGGTGAAAAAGCAGGGACCTCTGAAGTAGGCTGTGTTGCCTGGCTTTCCTGATAATGTCTGAACAAATGAAGATGGTGACTTTTGGGTAGCAGTTCATTGTCGTCGAACCATGTATGCTCATTTATTGGCTCTATATCCAAAAGTTCGGAAGTTTTTGCTGAAACTTCCAATTCCTGTGAAGCTCCATTATCAGATGCACCTTGGAGGCCCTCCTCATACAATGGTCATTAAGTACAACCCAGAAGAACATAGATGAGGTTGAGCTTGTATGTGCTTTCTATGTGAAAAGTTGATTTGATTACGATAATTGAAATTTAGTAAATAATTGTGGCAGTTGAAGTTTCGGGATTTTAAATGCAAATTTGTAATGCTCCAATGGAAGAAACAAGTTGTTGTTAATGGTATATTAAAAAGATCTTTGTCTTGATCTTGTCGTTTTTATCATTTTACTATGCATTTCACTAACTCGACACTTAAGTAAGCATATATTTTGTGTTCATTTCTGCTTGCAAATGTGATGGCATAACATGATATGATTTCTTTCTTTTTTGTTTTGTCAGATTTAAAAATTCAAATCAAGCTGGTTTATTAGATGTTATGCGACAGCTTTCTGAAGTCTGCAAGCCTTCATTTGGGGCCTATCAAGAAACATAGTGAGTTGAGGCAGTTTAGCTCTGTCTGGATAGTTTTGGATGCAACTCAGAGCTTTACTTATTAGTCGGATGGTAAATTTGTAAGAACAAGAAATATGAAGGTTGATTTTGGTGCAACTGCTAGAGAAGGACAAGTAGTCGATCTTTTACCTGAGAAAGATGATGGAGGCTATGTCTGTGGAGGATGGAAGTGGTGAAGAATTCTAATACTGCCCATGTGAAGAATTCTTCCCAAAAGTTCCTTGTGGTTTGTAACCTTCTGACATGCCAGTTCAAATTCCTCCCGCAGCTCAGTTCGGCTTGGTCTCGCCACGACTCTGTTAAAATGGTGCCTTGGTTCGGGTATAGTCTTTGTTCTTACAGAGCTTGCCATTCTGTATTATTCTAAAAGTAATGACTTTAAAAAGGGGGATGTGAATTGTGGTGGTGTCTCGAGTAATTGGCTCAAGTTTACTTCGAACTTACCATCAAAGCCTCAGAGCTCTGTTATGGTATCTGGTTCTATTTTGGCATTATGTGATATCGGGTCGCCTTTGTCGTGGATTTGTATTCAAGGCGAGGCTTGATGTTGTGCCATAGATGAGAAGGAGCTAGAATAATGTTACCTTATTTAAATTGGAATATTGGATAACATAATTTACAACAAATTGAAAATCTTGTTTATGTTTCTGTGTTATGATTAGGCTTTGATTTTTTTGCATTTGTGCTTTGGCTTGCTCAATGAATGAAATGAACGATGTGTCTTTCCCGCATTACATGAAATGTGTTTTAGTAAAAGTTACATAAGCTTCTTTCCTTGCTAGATTGCAGATTGTGGTAAATGTTGTGGTCTATGTATTTTATGAATATCAATGTAGCTAACGAGTATTGTGTTCGGTTAATGGTTGCTTGAGTTTTACAATATTCTAAGTATGTTGCAAGTTGCAAACTCTTAGGAATTTTGTAGGAGTGGTAGTCATTAGGACGTGGAATTATTTGTCAGGTCTATTTAGATAGATAGGTTATAAATTTATAAGGAATTTTTGGGTCAAGGAAATATTGAATATTCTTTTCTGGAAAGTTGAAATTTATGTTTTTAGAAACACTTGGTTGCATTGATAATGAAGTTTATGCCTCTGTTTGGGAACCATTTTCAATCCAATTTTCAGTAAAAATTGAGTCATTGCAACAGTTCCTTTGACACACAGGGACTTTCTCTCAATCACTTATATTGTACTTATACATTTTTACCCTTTTCCTGTGGGGCTAAGCAAATATCCCACCTACCTACAATGCAAAACAATTACTCCACCTACTAAACCAAAACTAGCAGAGAACAACCCAAACATTTCTCCTCTCCATTCAAACACGACTCTGCGTTCCAACTATGGTTTTCCGGCCACAGCGTCCTACTTCAGCCACACCACGACGGCTCCGTTTGTGGATCTAGCGCATACCAGTTGCAAGAGGTTCGGACCCGCGACGTTCAGGAAAAACCCCCTGAAATCTTTCGGAGATACACACACCTTCAGTCGAAAAAGGAAATAAGTATCGCACTCCAACCTCCTGAAATTAGGTGAATCCACTTCGTCACAAACTCGGCAACGTTTTCTGGTAATTTTCAGTTCACACGTTTCGAATACGGAAGTTGCAGATTTACTGTTTCTAATTAGAGGTTTTTCCACGTTTCAGACCCCCTTTTTGGCTTCAATTTCCTCGCGAAGTGATTGGCCTGAATACCCTCGGCTCCACCACGAAGTTTCAGTCCTAAGTTGCTAGCGAGCTACCACCGCCATTCAACACAGCCGAAATGGAGCTATTCCCTTCTCAGGTATCGTTATGACTTTCAAATCAATATGTTGATAACTCTTCCTTCCACTTATTTAAAATAAATTCCGAACACTCTGTCGTCTGTGCAGACCGGTGATATACATGGACCGGGTTCATCGATGTCTACTGAGTCGGGCAAGCAATATGCCAGATGGAGAGAACGAGAACAACAAACATTCATCGCAGCCTGTGAAACGGCCATTGCCGAAGGACACCGACANGAACGAGAACAACAAACATTCATCGCAGCCTGTGAAACGGCCATTGCCGAAGGACACCGACACGGCAAGTGTTTCACGAAACACGGGTGGGATAGTGTCGTGACGTTGTTCAACGAACAAACTGGGCACAATTGGAGTAAGCTCTAGCTGCGCAACCACTGGGACGCAATGCGTCGGGAACACAAACGCCTATCCGAATTGTTAAACTGTACCGGTGTTGAATACAACCCCTGCAGCGGTCGAATCATAGCATCCGACGAATGGTGGTCCCGCAAATTTAAGGTTAGGTTTTTGCACTTCAGACTGTATCTATGCATAATCGATTACATTATAGGAACACAACAGCATTCCTTAAACACGACTGCAGGAAAATAATTCAAATCAAAATCATTTGGTGAAATCTGGGATGAGAAACATTTATTGAACAGCAATTCAACATTACATAGTTCGATTGTTATTATTTATGAATTACTGCTGCCAACATTACATAGTTCGATTGTTATTATTTACGAATTACTGCTGCTAAAGAATTATGTACAGCTTCTTGGATGTGTGGGTTAGTACTGTATAAACAGGGCAGCAACCTTCCAGTTAATTTTATGCTTCAACCGTCTGTACTGAACTTCTTTTAACGAGAACTTGTGTTTCATTTCTGTAGTGTACTGTTATTGAAGTTTCAGAAACCATAGAGTGTACTGAGATACCAAAATTTTCCTTGTTGATTTGTGTCGTTGATATTTTAATCCTACTTAAGTGTTTCCAGTAACTGGCTTGTCCACTTATAATTTGCAGCTTTTAGTCCCCTGGGCCATTAGGTAAATAATTTTTAATGTATCATGAAATTTTTATGTCGAGTCTGCTTATTTAAAATATTTTGTTCAACGATATATCTGTACTTTTTTGACATATTTTTTGTGTCTATTTTGGAGGTTTTATCGGTGAAGCTGGATGAATGGACCCATGAGCAACATTTTTTGGGCTTGGAATGGTGTTGAGAAGGTATGTTTGTTGGAGAGACTATCAGTGATTGGTAGACTATCAGTGCTGAAAAGATAAGCATTTTCGAGGGTATATTTGAAGGAGACAAAGAGAGGAGAAAAGCAACAGCACCCCACGGTTTTCTTTTATCTACTCAAGTTATCATGGAAGGGCTTTCCTTTTTGGGAAACTTTTCATTACCTATTCGGGTTTTCGTCCCAGTTTTTTACAATTGGAGAAGGATTTTCACCATTGTTGAATGGTTGAGGAGTGAAATTTATAAGGTGGAAGCTGAATATGGTGGGAGCAGTAGAAGATTGTACATTGGAGAGCACTTGCCATTGCAAATATATGGCCTTTTGGTGTTTCAATCTGTTTGGATTCTTGTTGCCTGTCTTTCTCCCCAAGGCTTTCAAGATATATTACTCTAACAAGAAAGATGAAGGGCTGAGTTTAATACTTGAATATATTGATCAGGGTTTTATTTTGTTCATTTTCTTCTCTAGTTTTTTGTAATCTACTTAATGATCAAATGTTTGGTGAATCTAGGATGCAAGTTGTATGTTCTATTTTGTTTTCTTTATTTTGAAAATAGTAGATGCCTCTCCTCTGGCTCTCTCGTATTTCCTATTGCCGGGTGGGGCTGGCGGTTGTTACGAGAAGGAAACCCGACAGCAAAGAACTTAACTGACTTGAGACATATTTCTAGAACTCCAATTATTACCGAGTAATCATCCATTGTTTACAAAGTTTGAGCTTCTTTTTTAGCATTTACATGAGATAGATATAATATTTGATATAAAATATAAACAATAAAGTGCGTAATAAACTACATAAGAAAAGCACATGGAAGCACATTAAAAGGAGCGAGAAGCGTACAAGGAGTGATATACAAAAGCATTTATGTTGGCTCGTGAGAATAAAGGCCCATCTTTACTATAATTAGCATTTATGTATAAGTGAACATATACACATGCAAATCCACATAGCAAATGGAAAATGTGGAACACAATGCCAACTTTATAAGATAAAAAAAAAAAAAACTCTTGTTTTTGGGAAACATAAAGATAAAAAACAAAAAATGATCCAACAACCCATGTTAGGTAAAGATAAGTAAATATCGTAGCATCCAATACACACACACATGAATTGTTCTACTCTTTCGAAGTACAGAAAAAAAACAAAAGAATACGAGAAAAAGTAGATTCTTTTGATATTTGAGTACATTGTCCCCAATGGGAAAACAAATTTTCACATGTTACAAAAGACACCATCTTTTTTATTCAAACATGCTAGTACAATTATTTGCTGTGTCCTCCAAAATTTCAAGTGTGAAATGATTATTTTCCCCTTTATAACTCAATATGTTAGGCTGGTGAATGTTGTACATTTATTTCAGTGTGTAGAAATTGTGGTGTTATTTCTTACGTAGGAGAATTTTTTTTTTCTGTGATGGAGGATATCAACTTGAATTGTGACCTTCTAGCTATGTCTGATGACGACGAAGAAATTGATGAGGGAGAGTTCCTTCGTGAATCGGCGGAAAACGTCACGACATGGGTAACATATTGTCAACTATTTATAACCGATGTTATGTCTTACTATCGCAAACAACGGCGTCAGATCCGACGATTCCCGTCGTCACGAAATGGACATTTGTTCATGATAGAGGCTATGGAAGATAACCCCCAGATGTGTTACAAAGAATTTCGGATGTACCCGCAACTACTACGTCACTTCACACATATTTTGCGGGACGAATATGGCTTATGCAGTAGCCAAAATGTCGATATATACGAGCAGGTGGGAATGTTCATGTCCATATTAGCGCATGGAAAAGGATACCGTGGTACGTCTCATCCAACCTAGACCAAACTACAACGCGGGTGAGGACCCCCACGTGCCAGATCTCACGAAGCATCCATTGTTCGAAGACTGCATTGGTGCTATTGATGGAACACATGTGAAAGCAGTGCTACCGCGTAATGAGAGGGTCAATTTCATTGGCCGAAAAATGGTGCCTACGCAAAATGTGTTGGCCGCGTGCGATTTCAACTTGTGTTTCACGTTCGTACGAGTTGGTTCAACTGGGAATACCCACGACGCGGGAATACTAGCACGTGCTATACACAGTCCTGATATTCATTTTCCATTATCCGACCCGGGTAAGTACTATTTGGTGGACTCTGGGTTTGCTCATCGACCGGGCTACATGGCCCCTTACAAAGGATCAGATATATTGTACCATTTTCAGCAGTTCCGCGATGATGGATCCGGTCGTCGTAGACGATTTCGGAATGCTCGTGAGAGGTTTAATTACAGACACTTATCGTGCAGAAACGTAATTGAACGAACGTTTGGGGTGTGGAAAAAAAGATGGAAAATACTAGATTGTATGCCTAGCTATTCGTTTCCAACCCAAGTTGCAATAGTCGTTGCAACGATGGGCATTTATAATTTTCTACGTCGGTCTGGAGTTGTGGACGAGGCATTTGAGAGAGCTGAAGCAGATGATGACGACACGTACGATGTTGACCTACCTAACGCCGAGGAGGAAATGCAGGCTGAAATGAACGCACCAGAAATGAAGCGAAGTGAATGGGACCGACTTCGCGATTATATGGCCCAACAACCGTGATCTATAAATTACGTTCGAAGAGTTAATTTGCACAATATTACCTAATTTTATCCCGTTGTACGAATGCAATTTCATGTTTCATTTTCAATAAAATATTGCAGAAAATTTAATGACCAATGAATGAAAATTTAAC
This sequence comes from Fraxinus xanthoxyloides, assembly GCA_903798325.1. Classification (NCBI taxonomy): domain Eukaryota; kingdom Viridiplantae; phylum Streptophyta; class Magnoliopsida; order Lamiales; family Oleaceae; genus Fraxinus; species Fraxinus xanthoxyloides. The sequence goes on from CAIGRL010157573.1 coordinate 19,103, forward strand.
TGTTATGTGTGACAAAAAAAATTTTGGACGATTTTTGTAACCATTAAATTCACGTGGGGCTTCCGTCTGCAATCATTCAAATAAAGCCGCAATGTGGGACCAGCCATTGCACATGGAACGCTTCTTCATGCAGTCAATAATTCCATGGTGTACTTGTGGGGCCCATTGAAATTTGATTACATTTTGAAGGGCAAAAACGGGAAGTG